>PVIY010002027.1:0-135684 GCA_004026745.1 Myrmecophaga tridactyla
GCAGGAAAGATGGATTAGGCTGCACTTGGGGTTGGGTGTGGGGTGGGTACACGTGATGGTTGTTGGTGGGGCAGGGGCACTTGGAGCATGGGGAAGGAGTTGGGTGATGAGGTTCAGGTGTGTAAGGTGAATCATGGGTCATGGTGTTGTGCTGGTGAGGGTAACATGTTCAAGGAACATGGCTTGGCTTACTTCCTAGTCCCTGTCTTCCTGTCCATGCTGTCCTATAAGCTCCAGTTCTCTGCCTCTCAGCTTCTCAGCCCATGCAACTAGGGTTACCCTGGTTGACAAATCCCCCTTGGCCATCACACCATTCACCTGCAAACTGTGGAGTCTCCCAAATGGCTGGATGCTCAGGAACCCAGCTCACCCACTAGGCTTGCTTCAGTCCACTGTAGCCTCAGTTCTCCTGGTGAGGCCCAAGTGTCTCTGACCCAAAACAATGGTAGTTGCAGTGGCTCTCATATATTTTTTGTTTAGTCTACAGCATCTTTAATCTGTGATATCTGCTATTTTCTGTTTATTCTTTCAAATTCATCTTTATACTCTTCTAGTGTCTTCTTGATCTCTTTTATGTCATTAGCCATCCCATTTATTTTATTTAGTAGAATTATATGAACATTTTAGATTGTTTGTCCCAAAACCTGTTTTAATTTGGTCATTAGGCTGGGCTATATCTGTCTGCATCTTGTTATGCTTAGTGAACTTCTGTTGTCTTTGTGGTTTGTAATTATCTTGATTGGTTTACTTTGTAAGTTGATTTCCTTCAGTAGTCTAAAGCTTTGTATTTGTGGGATGGGTGTGGAACCAGATGAAGGGCACATGGTGGGGTACAAAAGTGCTGTGATGCATTGCCATGCAGGTATAACCACAGGTTGTGGATGTTACATGGTGCCTTTGAGCATGGGATGTGGGCTGCAGTGTTGTAGAGATGTGGAGCAGGGGTTGGGGGTATGTGGTGGAGGTCAGGCAGACCTGGGAGTGCAGGAACAGAGTGCTGCATGGGGTGGCACAGAGAGAGAGCATTTCTAATCCCAGTCTCCCCATCTGTTCACTCCTGAGGTCTCAGGGCTTCCATTCGGAAAGGGGTGTGTTAAGCTGTTTACATCAGCTGTATGGTTTCTGGTTCTCTGTGTCTCAATTCTTCAGCTTTTGTAGCCAAGCCCTCCCTATGCAGTGTAGAAGACCTCCTAGGTCACATAAACCCTGGAATTGCCATCTTGGTTGCCTTCCCTTTACTTCTGTAGCTATTCCTCAGAGCAGGGGTGAAATCAACCTATACTATTCCACCATCTTCCTGAAACCGTCTACTCCACCATCTTCCCAGAACCTGAGTCCAGCCATTTTTCAGTATTCTGGGGTGTCTGACTCAAAAAGCCATGTTTTTTCCCATCAATCCCACCCCTTCTCTGCTGGGACAAAAACTCCTAGTATCTTTAGTGCATATTCCAGGTTTCTCTGTTCTGGCAGCCTATTTTCAGTAGTCAGAATTTGTTGTTTAATTCCACAAAGGAAGCTTGGTTAAGTCCTTATTGCTAGTAAAATTTGTTTTCTTTCCCCTTAGGGAACCAGTCTTCCATGCCTGTGGAGGTTGGGCAGTGGTTTCCATGGCTTGGGGAACTTACAATTCTGTTTGGGGTCTCAACTGGTACTGCTTGTCCAGACCATTGTATGTTGTGTGTCCAGTTGCTGATGCAGCCCAGAAGTTGTCCTAAACTGTTCCTGGCTACTTACTCACTGCTCTAGTGGGTGAACTAAATTCCACACCTCACTAAGCTGCCATCTGTATGTACAACTTATGATGAGGCTACTTTATTTATAGTTTGTTCCGTGTCCAATGTTTTAATTTTATTATTTGAGTCTTTTATAAGAGAAATGAAATTCAGGCAAAGAGGAAAAAATAAACCACATTAGCAAGAAGATAAAATCAAAATCTGGAAGAGAAAGTAGAGAGCAGCAGATGCTGTCATTTGCCTTGCCATATGGCAGAAGAATCAATGATTTTCTGCTGATACTGTGTTTAGTGCCTGGAGTGTGGGGTGCCGCTGTTGGAAATATCAAAAATGTGGACGTGACTTTGGAATTGGGCAATGGGTAGAGACTGGAATAATTGTTAGGTGTTAGATAGAAAATCCCAGATTTCTTTGAAGGTTACTAGAAATGTGGGTGCTATCATTACTTCCAATGATACCTCAAGTGGAAGAGATGGGAAAATGTTTGAAAACTGGAAGAAAGGTATTCCTTCTGTTAAAGTGGAGAGAACTTGGATAAATTGGGTTTTGATGTCAGATGCAGGTAAGAGCTTGAAAGAAATGAGCTTATATTTTCAGCTGAAGAGATTTCCAAGGTAAATGTCTAAATTGCAGCCTTGCATCTTATAATAAGCATAAAGATATGAGAAATTGATGGTTTGGAAAATTCTGTGCTTTTGAAAAATGTGTCCCCAATAAATAGTGCTCTACATGGAAGTTTAACTGAAACTGGATCCAATCAACCACTCAGTGTAAGTCTGTATTAGAGGTGCAGTTATACAGGTAGGATCTGTGGAAAATCCAATTGTTTGTTGGACTAGTCCTCTAAATACTACAGAAAAATACAATTTTTAAAATGAAATATGCATGAGTGGAGCTATCTTCAGTGAGAAATGGAATGAAAAATCATTACAAGGGCAGAACTATGGAAGCTGAGAGTTACAGATATTGGTTCAGGTCAAGAGAGCAGATACACCACTGTGTGTGTGTGGAAAGGGTGAATTTGCCCTGGAATTTGGAGAAGGCATCATATTATGCAGGAAGAGCACTACCACACCATTATTCTCAGAGGGTGGCAGGGATTTCAGAGTCTGGCTGTCAACTCAATCCTTGATGAAGGTGAGCCCTTTACTGTAGTTTTTTGGAACAGCACTATGAAGGATTGAGGTTGTTATTCCCTCAGACCCCAGAGGGAAAAACATTGTTCCATACTTGATTCTCAGACCTTGAAATCAAATGGAGTATTCCCTGTGGGTTTTGGGGATTGTTTGTGACCTATGAACATTGTTTTCTTTCTAATATCTCCCTAGGGGAAAAGAACTGTTTATCTTATGCCTGCCCCCTTCATTGTACATTGGAGTGAAATAAAGTGTTCTCTCATTTTCATTTGTCCACAGACATTGAGTAAATGTCCCCCAGGTGTATATGGTTATACACCTGTAACCAAATTGATGAAACTTTGTGCAAAGCATTTTTTATGAAATGATTCAAGTCTTTTCAGGGTATTGCAATGGAATTAATGTATTTTGCATACTGACAGAACAGTCTGTTTGGGTCCAGAATGTGGAATATTGTGGGTTGAAAGGATAGATTCCCTGGAAAAAACATATTGTTAAATCTAATCCATTACTGTGAGTGTGAGTCAATTGTAGCTAGGACTTTTCTATGAGGTTATTTCAGTTCAGACATGTTCTGCCTCAATCAGAATTGGTCTTAATTTTATTAGTGGAGAGAGAAAATCATGGAAGTAAGAAGCCAAGACCAATGAAACAAGAATGGAAAGAAGGAGATCAGCAGACATTGTCATATGCCCTGCTATGTGACAGAGGGCCCAAGGATTTCCAGCAGCCACCCCCAGGTTGCTAGTATTGAGGAATAAAACATTGCTTTGATCATTATTTTATGTGGGCATTTTCCCAACCTCCAAGCTGTGAGAAAAAAATAAATTTCCACTGTTTAATCCATTTCAATGTATTTGTTTTGAGCAGCCTAAGAAACTAAAACCAATGGCAAATAGTGCATAGCAATCAATAAACATCACCATAAACATCAATAGCTGTGCAGCTGCTGAGAAAGCACAGAAAACCATGTGTAATACAAACAATGAATGAGATGTAGTTACACTGTCAGAGAGTTGACACCAGTTTTGGGCATGATATCAGAGATGAGGCAAAGATTAAATAAGGACACATTCCATACATAGGTCTATAGGGCCACAGATTCAAGAAAATTATGGTGATAATGGTGACACTCCTGTTCAGAGTTGTCTGGTAAATTATTGTAAAAATTGAAGTTTGTAATAACTGAAACTTCCATGGGTGAGAAAAATCCAAGAGAAGAAATTTTGTCACCAAGTAAATATGTTTCATTCCTGCAGATATTCTGTATTAAAAAAAAAGAAAATAACAATTATTTAATGAGTGAAGATCAGATTTTCCTATTCAATGCTTACATTAATCAATATATGGTGTTGATGTGTGTATATGTTTGTGTGTGCATGTGTGTGCCTGTATGTCTTTGTATAGGACCAATAAGAACTTCAATAGTAAATTATCTCCACCCATAAAATTCCACTTTGTTGGCCATATGATCCAGTTGTGTTCTATTTCATCAGTTTTTCTGTTCCACGTTACTAGCATCTAAGTCATATGATACTTTTCAAGCACATAATTAAATTGTTTAATATGCTAGCTGTCATTATCAAATTTGTAGGATAAGGTACCCCATATATTACAAAGGAGGATCTTAATTTACATGTGATAGCAAGTGAAAGAAAGATGAGGCAAAGATGAAATAAGGACACATTCTTTAAGATTCTTTCCATATATAGGTCTATAGGTCCACAGATTCAAGAAAATTATGTTGATAATGGCGATACTCCTCTTCAGAGTTGTCTGGTAAATTATTGATGCATGCCAGTCTATTTCATTTTGCCATGCAATTTTGTCAGTCCAGTAACTGATCATTTGATATACACTTACCTTTTATTTTTTCTTTATCTGTCATACATATTGCAACAATCTAGTTGTGCTAGTTTGAAATTATTATGTACCCCAGAAAAACCTTATTCTTCTACTAGTTCAATATTAAAGGGTGGGAAATTTTGATTGGATTGTTTCCATGGAGATATAATTCACTAAATTCTGGGTGTGACCTTTTGGTAAAATTACGTCTATGGAGATGTGACACACTGAATTGTGGGTGTGGCCTTTTGATTTGGTGGAGATGTGACTCCATCCATTTGAAATGGGTCTTGATTTGTTTACTAAAGGCCTTCAAAATAGGAAATGTTTAGGAGAAACCTCAGGTGCAGACACTTGGAGAACAGTTGCTTCAGTGCTGACAGAACCAACACAAACCACAGATGCTTGGAAATGCAGATCTCAGCAGATGTTTTCATGTGCCTTCCCATAAGATACTTAGCAAACCAGAACCTGGGGAGAGAAAAGGGAAGCCAAGAGATGAAACCTAGCTCCAGGGAAGCCAAGTGAGGATCCCCCACAGGAAACAGAGGCTGAAAACAATGGAGCACAAGAGGAAGGAACTAGCAGATACCAGCCATGTGACTGTCCAGGTGACAGAGGTGCTCCAGATGTCCTTAGTCTTTCTTGAGTGAAGGTAATCTTTTTTGGAGGCCTTAATTTGGGCATTTTCACAGCCTCAGAAATGTAAATATGCAACTAAATAAATTCCCTGATTAAAAGTCATTCCATATCTGGTATATTGCATTCTGGCAGCTTTATCAAGCCAGATCACTAATATTTAATGTGATTGAATGATAAATATCAATCAAGGATATTGTATTTTAAATGAAATATTATGTTCACTAACTTTAATTGTATTGTCTTGGTAAATTTTCAATCTTATTAAGAACTAAATTAATTTTTCTTTAATCCTTTAATGACTTTGCTCATAACTAAATTAAATTTAATTTTTATACTTAACTATTTTCCATTGCTTACAGTATGCATACCACCTTGTTATGTATTAAAGCACAGTTATATATAAATGATTGTTTCATAGGCTGATACATTTCTGAACAAAATGTCTCTAACAACCATCTTAAACAATTCTTTTCTGAAAGTTATTTCATGGATCATGTACAAAAATAATACTTCGTTCCTCTGTAACTTACACTAAAGTGACACATCTTTGTTATCTTCAAATAGATAATCACTTTAGAACCTCTGGTTATTAAATAATTTAAATATTTTTCTCTCAGCCCTACTCTTCTGCCTGTGAAATTATGAATACAAACAAGAATAAAAGATAATGAATGCTCCTTGAAGTATCTGTCATATAAAAGTAGAAGTAGTCAACTGGTTTCTGAGTCATTGCTGATGCTATTACTAGACATTAATCTAGATGGATAATACTAATTCTGACTTTCAAATACTGAAAAACTCCTTTCTTAAAGAATAGTCTGCCTCTTGCTCTATTGATATTAGCAAATTGTTAGTAAATGCTGACAGAACAATGATGGTAATAGTTTTATCTTTGTTCTTTATCCCACAAATACTTAAACAAAGAAATATAATAAAGGGAAGTGCAGCTACTCTTGTTGGAATTGAAATGCTTAATCTATTCTTCAGAATTATGAGAGAAAAACCTATGCACTCTCTTAAATGTGGAAATAGAAAAACACAAGTGATCTTTGTTTTCTCATGAGTGACTTCAAACACTCAAATGTAATCGAGTTACCATATTAGTAAGAGAGTTAAAAAATATATTTGCCTAATTATTGTTTCAGCCTTTACAGATAAGGGCTCTTCCTGGTACTTTTCCAAATACTCTCCTTCTCAATCACAGCACAAAATACATTATTACTATCTAGTTTTCCTGCTGCCACAAAATCATATTTTCTCCTCTAGAGTGCTAGAGGTTATTACATGATTCTACTGGGGGTTCTAATGTATCAGTCATTGTCAAAGACAAAAGACTCTGCTGGACACATGTTGTGAGACTTTGAAAAAATATTTAGCCAAATACATGCAATTATATTTGTGTTTTCTTTAAACTGCTTTAAAAACTGGAATTTAAAAGTGTTAGATATATAGTAGATGCTGTGCTTACTACCTATTTACATGTACAATTCTTTAAGAATATTACAGTGTTAGCACACATGAAGAGAGTGTAAGAAAAAATCAAAAGGGAAACAAATGTCATTGGGTAAAATTTTTAAAGTTTGAAATAGAAAACTTGATATAAATATTATTGAATGTATTTTGAAATTATACCATACTACCAATATAATTGCATTTATTATATATTTTGAAAAAATTATACAAGCACATGTTTTGTGCTGAAGGACAATAATAGATATGAAAGCACTCCTTTGTAAGGATCAAAATCTGCTGAGAAATTTATATGCAAACATATCAATATTATAAAACCATAAAAAATAGAAAATATAAAAATGCATGAGATATACTTTGTTTAAAGTAATAATCCATCAGTAAGTAAATTAGGAGTGAAATTCAATGAAACTTGCAATATAACCTAAATACTCATAAAATAAGACTTATGGTTTAAGATGGATAAATCTATGTTGAGAATTAAGCAATGTCTTAAAGACAATAGTGTCAATACAAGTATGAAAGATATATGATCATCAATTACTTCTCAAAAATGATACCTTAAAGCATTTTAAATATAAAGTAATTTTTTAACATTTAAAAAATCTTACTACATTATTTTAGCTTATCACAAAATTTTTATTCACAATACATCATTTATAATCAAGCAGCATATTAAAACAAAACAAAACAAAATAACTGTATCCAGATAAACTGAAAATAATATATGGGTTAAAATAAAAAAGTAGACTATTTCTTACCAATGACTTTGGAATATTGTCAAAACGGTTCCTTGAGAAGACATTTTTACCATTAAATTCATGCATTGTAAGAAAAAGAAGATTGGCTACATATAAAATGTGCTTGCTTTAAATATTTCAATGTGTATAATCTTGTACAATTTTTGTAAACTATACCTCTCTTTCATATTACTTGAGGCCACTATATGTTTTTAAATAAAAATTTCCAAGATTAGTTTTTCATGTATAAAATTCAGTTGATTTTTGCCATGCTGGAGACTTGTGTTCAATTCCCGGTGCCTGCCCATGCAAAGTAAAAAAAGTTCAGTTGATTTTATATTAAGAGAGGCAGCCTGCAACTTTGCTAAACTCATTTATTATTTGCTTTTGTTTTTGTCTTTTTCTAGTTTCTGTAGGGCATTTTATTTGGATTGTAAATGTTAACAATGAATGAGCACAAATTGTTCTGCACTTTGAATTTTGGTGACAATTTAATTTTTTGTCATATAGCAATGATGAGCACCTCCAGTTTCAAAAGGTGAAGCATGGGTGTAATTGGAAGATCAAGAGAAGGAGAAAAAGGAGGAGAAAATATATTTGAGTAAAATTTGCATGAATTTTCACAAGCTAATGACAGACACCAAACCACAAAAACAGAAAACTCAAAGAAAAACAAACATGATAAATACATTGTAATTTATGCAGGACTAATTCAAATTCCATATATCCAAATTCAAGGAGGAAAAAACCATGTAAAAGTAGCCAAAGGGTGATATCTTACCTATAGAACAACAAGTATAAGGATTATACTAGTTGTGCCTTCAGAAACCATGTATAAAATAAGAAAATGGGATGGAATATTTAAGGCACTGAAATAATAAAACCAAAAATCTAGTATTCTCTATCCAGTGGAAGCATCCTTCAAATGTGAAAGAGAACTAAGACTTTCTTGGACAAACAAAATCTTCAGTAAGTTTTTACCAGTAGACCAACCTTGCAAGACATATTAAAATATGGTTTTCAAAGTAAAGAAAAATGCCATATATAAGAAACTTGAATATACATAGAAAGAAAAGGCCTTAGAAAAAGCATAATTGAAGGCAAAATAGTCTATTCTATTATCATTGGTCTAAGATACAACCATGTCATTAAAATAATGCTGCTCAATATATTGGTTAATTAAGCTTTTAGAGAAAGGAATTTAATGACACCAATATTATAAGAGATGAAAGGGAGGAATTTTGAACCTTCTGCTATAATATACATGCACTAATTTTCAAGGTTTATTTTTATTTTAAAGTAGATTTATATTAGTTGTAAATGCATATTGAAAACTCTATAGCAACGAGTAAAAATGAAAAGTGTAATATACTGAGGGGGAGAAAATTGAATAATAAACATCTCAGTTAAACCAGATATAGATAGAAAAACTAAGATAATCAACAAAGAACAATGTGATGAAGAGAACAATAATTTCCCAAAAGATCGCTGTCAATACTCACTTTAAATATGAATGGTCCAAATATGGCAATTAAAAGATAGAAAAAGATCAAGTCAATATATGAAAAAACCCAAAACACTTTAAATATAAAGTCACAGAAAGATTACAAGTAAAGGTATGGAGAAAAATATCATTCTAACATTAACAAAAATAAAAGCTCTAGTATTTATCCTAATTTTAGATAAATTGGAGTTAGTATGGAAAATTGTCAGGAATAAAGAGCAGCATTAAATAATGATAAAATTATCAATTTCCCAAGAAAAAATAAAAATGCTTCATGTGTATGCCATAATAAGGACCATGAAATAGTGAGAACATAACCAATAGAACTGCAAGGAGAAATAAACATATCCATCATGATAATTGGAGATTTTAACACTTCTCTATCATTAATTGACAGATCAAGGTGGGATTTTAAGTCTATATTTTGTTGATATATTGTTATTGCAGTTGTGATATGAGCACATGCTTTACATTATTACTATATTTCAAATTTGTTATGACATGTTTTATATCCTAGGATGTAATCTTTCTCTCCATTCAGTTTTATTAATTTTTCATTATTTATTTTGTTACTCTGTTATTGAGGTGACATTTAAAATTCATATGTCTTCTTGGAGAATTGACCTTTTATCATTTTCTGGTGCTCCTATCTGTCCTTGATAATTTCCCTTGTTCTAAGCCTTGTCTTAATTAATACAACTGCTTCCTCAGTTCTTTTTTTTTTGAGGAGTTGCTATGGTATGCATTTTTGTATATCATTGCTTTTACCAATCTGTACCTTTATAACTACAGTGGGTTTCTGGTAAAAAATATATAGGTGGATTTTGTTTCCAGTCTGTCAAGCCTTGTTTTTCAATTGGTGGTTTTATTTTATTTTATTTCATTTTATTTTTTTTGCATGGGTAGAAACTGGGAATTGGGTGTAAAGTTTAGGAAGCTACCTCCTATTATTAGCTCCTGAAGATGTTTCCCTATATTTTCTTCTAGAAGTTTTATGGTGTTAGTTCCTTCTTTGTCTCTTATGATGTCTTCACATTTAAAGTTTATTTTGCCTGATATTAGTACAGCTACTCCGTGCTTACTTTTGGTTATAACTTGCAGGAAAGATCTTTTTCCATCCTCTCCCTTTCAATCTATTTGTATCCTTATGTCTAAGATGAGTCTCTTGTAAGCAGCATATAGCTGGATTATGTTTCTTAATCCATTCTGCCAATCTGTATCTTTTAATTGGTAAATTTAGTCTGTTATTCAAAGTTATTACTGAAAAGGCATTTCTTGGTTCCACTATCTTATCTTTTTATTTTATTTGCCAGATCTATATATTCTTTTCCCTCTTTCTCTTTGTATTCTTTAAATTACCTTAGTGGTACTCTTTAATTCTGTGCCCTCCTCCAGACCTCCCTCTCCTGTCTTTTCTTTTTTTTTTTTCAGCTGGCAGAACTTCTTTTAGCATTTCTTTTAGGACAAATCTCTTCTTGACAAATTCTTTCAGGACTTCTTTGTCTGTGAAAACTTTAATCTCTCCCTCAATTTTGAAGGACAATTTGGCTGGGTACAGAATTCTTGACTGGAAGTCTTTTTTCTTTCAAGATTTTGAATATGTCATACCACTGCCTTCTCACCTCCAGGGTGCTGGTTGAGTAGCATGAAATTTTCCTTGTATGCAGTAGATTGTTTCTCTGCTGCTTTCAGGATTTTCTGCTTCTCTTCTAAAACATTTGATAGACTAATTAGTATGTTCCTGGGGGAAGGCCTATTTGGATTTATTCTGTTTGAAATTCTTTGGGCTGCTTTGACTTGTATATTTGTGTCCTCTATGAGGGTTGTGAAGTTTTCCCCCATTAAATCCTCAACTACTCTTTCTAGCCCTTTATTCCTCCTCTCTTCTTCTGGGATACCAATGATTCTCATATTTGTGTGCTTTATTTTGTCTATCATTTCCCTGAGTTCCCATTCAATTTTTTTCCATCTGTTTTGCTGTTTGCTGTTTTGAGTCTTCAATGTCAATTATCCTGTCCTCTATATTACTTATTGCTACTTCTGTTTCTTCAAATCTGTGGTGTGTGCCTCTAGTATGTTTTTTATTTGGTCAACAGAGTTTTTAATCTCCGTGATTTCTACTATTTTTCTATTTGTTCTTTCATATTTTTGTTTCCTGTAGAAGCTATCTTCTTGATCTCCTTGATGCTATTTGTTTTCCCACTTATTTTATTAAGTAGGGTTGCATGAAGATCTTTGATTAGTTGTTCCAACATCTGTGTCTCCTCTGGTGTTTTAATTTGGTCATTAGACAGGGCTATATCTGTCTGCACTGTGATATGCTTAGTGATCCTCTCCTGTCTTCATCACCTGTAAATATGTTGATTGATCTACTTTGGGAGTTTATTTCTTTCAGTAGTCTAAGGCCTTGTGACTTGCAGGATGATTGTACAGCAGGGAGTGGGGTGGAGCAGTAAGTATGGTGAGTTGTTTTAGTACAGATATGGGCACTGGTTGGGAATGTTATACTGATGCTTGGAAACATGGGCACCCAGGGGTCAGGGAGGATGTAACTGTGTGGTGCACTGGGCTGGGGGGCATAAACCTGGTGTGTGCTGGTCTAAGGCATGGAGCCCTTTGTGCACATGTGTAGAGCTGTGGCAGCAGGTTGGCACTGTGTCTTCATGGATTTGGGATAGATGTGACCCAGCTGCACAGGTCTGCACTTTCTCAGAGCTGGGAAGTGAAGCTGAAGGTTGTGTGCATGTGTGATTCTAGGACTGCTTTAAAGTGCAGTTCTCAGAGCTGAATGACTATGTGATTGGGGGCCTGTGCACATGTGGGGGCCTGGGAGTGCCATAAAGGATGCACTGAGCTCAGGTAGGGCAGGGTGAGTCTGTGTGACTCTGTGGGCATGAGGGACATGCAGGGGTAGCCTGTGTATTAAGGTTAGTGCTCACAACCTTCATGCACTGGCCACAGCCTTCAGGGAACAGAGAGGGGGAGGTAGTGCTTGAGAGGGGTGTAGGAGAGGTGGGTTGAGCTGTCCTTGGGGTGGGGGTGGGGGGCAGGTATGTGCACTGGGGGCTGTTGGGGTGGAGGCACCTGGAGTGCAGGGAGTGGGAGTGGGTGATGGGGTTCAGGTTCATGGGGTATGGGATGAGTCACTGGTCATAGGGCTGCACTGATAAAGATAGCCTGCTCAAGGAATATGGCCTGGCTTACACTCTAGTCCAGTGTTCCTGTTCATGTATGCCTGCAGGCTCAGGGTTCTGTGCTTTTGTGCCTGTCTCCAGCTTTCTGCCTCTCAGTTCCTCAGCCTCTGCAACCAGCGTTACCACATGTGGTACAGAAGGCTCTCCCAGTTCAGCCACACTACTGAATTGCTACCTCAGGAGACTTCCTGTCCCTTCTCTAACTTTTTCACGGAGCAGGGCTAATCTAGAGCTACTCTAGTCAGCCATCTTCCTGGAAGTCCTCCTCTACCATGTTTTAAAATTTGCACTTTGTACATAGTTTCTTGTTTTAATTTATTTTCTTCCCCTGATTATTTCCCCTCTTTAAATACATTCTTTGATTTTAAGTGAGTATTTGAGGATTTTATATTCTCTCTACCCTTACCAGATCAATTAAACTTTACAAATATGCACTGCTTGTCTTACAATTTTTACTATAAATCTATGTACATTTTAAATATTGTTATGCCCTTATGGAAATGTAGGTATCTTGGAACAAATCATTATCAATCTCCTCTCCCAATTTAATATTTCTGCCCTTCATTTAACTTATACTTAAGCTAGAGCAACTGAATAATTTATCAGTATTATTTATTTAAATGAATATTTATCTTTCAGATCAATTGAGAATAAGAGGAATAAGATATTTTTACCTTCATTCATTACTTTTTTGTTCTTCCTTTCTTTATAAAGATTAAAGTTTCTGAATGATATAATTATTCTTCTCACTATAGGAATTCTGTTGACATTGCTACATGGTGAATGTGCTGGAAGTGAACTCATTCAATTTTTATTCATTTGAGAAAAATCTTTTACATTCATATTGAAGTTAATTTCACTGATTGTAGCATTTCAGTTTGTTTTTTGTTGGTTTGTTTACCTTCTGCATTTTAAATACTTTAATCCACCCTGTTTTCTTTGTATGGCTTGTATTTATTAAGTCCAATGCAATTGTTAATCTTTGTTCCTCCATAGTAAGGTGCATCCATTTTCCTCTGATTTATTTCAAGATTGTCTGATAGTTTTGTTTTTCTGAAGATTTAATATAAAATGCATAGTTGGCATTTTCTAGTAATTATTCTGCTTGGTGGTCTCAGAGATTCCTGCTTTTATAGGTTGATCTCAACCATGTATTTTTTAAAACTTTCCATAACTATTACAAATACTTCTTTTTCTCTGTTTTCATTTTCTTCTTCTTCTTGTATCCCAATTGTTCTTCCATTTCACCTTTTCAATGGTTCCATTTGTCTTGGATATGCCATTCAAATTTAAATTTTAAAAGTTGAAAATTTATAGAAAAATTATACATAAAATGCATACTTTTAAACTGTACATAAGTGTATAGAAATTCTCATGCTATATCTCAAGATTACTCATTGTTCTATCTGGCATATTCAACATACTGTTGAGCCCAATCCACCAGGATGATATAGTGATCCCTAATGCCAATACCAGAAAACAACTAATCTACAGAATTAGTGAAGAAATAATAGAATAAAAGAGAATTAGACAAATACAAATATATAGTCAAAGAAATCAATAGTGCACTCTCAAAATTTCATAGAACAATTATACAATATCAGTAGGAATATAGAAGTACTGAACCACAATATTAAACATCAATAGCTATTCTATTTTTATATAACATTATATCCATCAATAGGAGAAACACAGTGATATCAAAGTATAGATACCTCATGGATCTATATTTTTATTGTTTGGTCCCAAGTTCATTTACCACAGGAAAATAAAGCAGGCCTATTTCAAATATCAGCTGACAAGTTGGAGAACTATATTTATAGGAACATAGTGCCAGTTTGCATTGGTGTCCAGTTAAAATAGAATAAAAGCACAATAAAAATATCATTGTTTAATATTAAATTATTAGACAAAATTTTAAGCATGAACTATTACCTTAAATTAAGCAAAACTGGTAGAACTAAACATGATTACATAATTATTTAAATATACTTTAATTATTTCCCAGTATCATTTGGTGTTCCCAGTATCATATCAGTGTTATTATGACCCTCCTTTTGCAAAGTTTGACAGCAGCCCATATTTAGCATCAGATAGATTTGGTACACAATATTGAGAGAATCCAGTGCCATCATAGGCAAAAGTTCAGATGTAAATGTTCTTTTTTAAAAAATTATGATCATCTAGAAGTTTTTATAATGTTTTTATTAACTCTAACAGTATTTAAAATTTTCATATTTAACATAACTGGACTATAACACAAATTTCCAAGCACCCTCCATGTCTTTATCTTTTTGTAATCTTATAAAGGGAGTTTCATGTGTGATAACTAGTTCCATTTCACTGAAGTTAATAGGAGTATTAGATATTCTGGGTACATCTTTTTACTCTCACTTTTATTTTTGTTGTAATGTGTCTAAAATTTTATCTTCCATGTGTTTGTGATGATATATCACAAATATTATTGTAGAGTATTAACATGTCTCAGAAATATTTTGCAATGACAAAATTAAAATTTGGCTTAACATTTCTCTTCATAAATTTTGAGGTTGTCCCCAAATAGAAAGTTTGGTGGTTAGCAACTGAATAATTTGATCTAATCTCTGTTATTTTGATTTTTGTTACTATTTGTATTCTTATTAACCTGTCTCATCAAAACACAAATATAATGTTTTTTGCAAAGTCACATAGTTAATGCATTTTTTCTTAATGTTAATAGTCACATAAAATGGATTTCCAAAATTTTTTAATTACTTGTAAATGCTCAATAATTGCTATGGGCATATATATGACTTTTCACTATCATTAATGTCACTGCATTTTTCTTTTGCAATAGCAAATCATTAGAAATTAAAATTTTAGTTTATAACATTTCAGAGGAGATTGCTCTGAAGTTTCATGCTTACTTAGATTTAAATGTAAGAAATAACAGTGCATCTAAACACTAGATATATTTCATTACCAAAATTATTAATTATCTCTGATATCTTGTTACTTCAGATTCATTATGAGTCATACAAGTTCAGGAATGCAAGATATATCAATGCAGCCATTCCATCCAAAGGCTCTGTTTGAAGCTGAAACCAAATGAATACCAAGGGCATAGACAAACATTGCTGCATCTCTATATTTAAAATAACCCAAAGGTGAATATTCATTTTAGAATATAAATAGAAAATAACAAAGAGTCAAAGAAACCAATAAGTAAAAGATACTACATGAAGGTGTATATGCATTGCAAAATCACATAAAATGAGCATTGATACTAAAAATAATCTGTTGTTAAATATTGAAAACATCAAGCATATTAGGATACAGAAATAGGGAGGGCATTATATTACCATTAAATCTAATTTCAAAGCATATGAAAAGATAAAAGGGAGGTTGATTATGATTATTTTAATAAACTTGATATAAATGTCAAGGCCATTACCAATATAACTAACAAATAATCAATCACTACTAACAAATATAATATAAAATTAAAGTAGTTATATTTCACAAATAGGGATAAGTAGAATTCTCTTCTCTTTTAAAAAAAATTTTTTTTCCTTTCACAAATTTTCCTAAAAGTTTAGATGTGTGTGAAGGCTTACAGGGATTAAAATCATTTATTTTATATAAAAAGTGATACCACAATGATTTTGAAAACTTAAAATGGAAAAATATTAAACCAAACCACAAAAATATATATTTATTATTTTTATAGTTTCTGAGAGAGAATTTCTAACAACATTTCATCAACTGTCTCATGGCAGCCTACTACAATGCTTTATAGTCTTCTGAGATTGAAATATTCTTCTTATGATTTACTTGCTACTTAAATTGGAATCAACTAACAAATATGGCATTGCAAAATATTTTGGATACATAACAAGACAATGTCACAATAAATAACTGGTTAATTCAATAAAATGTTCATGTCAGCCACCTTAGCTTATTGATTTCACAATTTTATGGGAAGAATAAGTAGTTGAAATTTCCATTTGAGAAACAATGACATTTAAAAATTGGATTTTTCCCTATATCCAGTTACTTCAAACTATCAGATTAAAAAATAATTGGATCGTAATGGTTTAGAACCAAAATATATGTTTATTAGGTGAAGTACTTAAAATTAAGGTATACATTTATCTATGCCATTTACCAAACAGAAAATGTTAAAATATCTCAAAAATACAGATTTTTAAAACAAATATATATGTACTATATATATATATACACATTTCAAAAACATGGATTTATTAGGACACTGCCAAATAAGGCACTTTACAACAAGTGCTTTTCAATGATTACTCTGTATTTGATGACACAGTTTCTTAAAGGCTGCATTCATTTCTTTATTTCTCAGACAGTTGATAACAGGGTTCAAAGTAAATGTGATAATGGAATGAAATGTAACAGCCAGCCTTCCATAAATTTGAGAATAATTGGATATAAATCTTAGGTACATAGAACTCTCACTCCCATAAAACAGGAGAACAGTGGTCAGGTGAGAGGAACAAGTGAAGAAGGCTTTCCAGTGGCCTTAAACATTATTGATCTTGGTGATGGTTGTGATGATGCAGATGTAAGAGAATAGTGTGGAGTTAAAGGCTCCCATGATGATGTACCTGCTATATATATATATATATAATCTTCATTTACTTGGTATTCAGCAAAAGAGAGCCTGTTGACAAGGGGAATGTCACAGAAAAAAGTGATCAAAGACACTAGGTCCACAGAAAAGGACAGAGAATGTGTTGATGGCATGGAAAATGGAACTGGAGGTGCCACAACTCCAGGCAGTGGAAACAAGCTCACAGCAGAGGTTTCTGCTTATTATGACCCCATAGTAAAAGGGTATGAAGATGGATACACAGTGGTCATAGGCATGGCAGAGAGCAAAAAGCACTTAGTGACAGTCATGGTGAAGAACAGGTAGAGCTGGGTAACACATTCTGCAAAGGAAATATCCTTGTAACATAAGATGGCATTGACAATGACTTTGGACATGATGACTGAGGTATAGCATGTACCCAGGAAGTACAAGTTCTTCAGGAAGAAATACATGGGCATGTGGAGCTGGTAATCTTTGATAATTACTGTGACAGTAGAGATACTCTGCATGAGTCCAAAAATATAAATGGCCAGAAAAATATATTTGCTGAAAGTATTAACAGTGGGGACATCAGAGAAGCCCTGTAGGATAAATCATGCCACTGTTCTCTGATTGGTCATCTAATTGATAAGGAAAAAAATAAAATATATAATTATCTCAGATACAATAAGGTGCAAAGAATTATGTTGTTAACACTTGAGGGCTATAGCTCTTTTCTTTTGAAAGAGTTGTCACTCTTCTGGATTCTATTTCCTCTTTTAAATATAATTTTTTCATTGAAAGGAAAATAAAACCACTTGTAATCTCTAGAATCAATAACTTCACTTGAACTAGCATTAATTAAAAAGTTTACATTTACTGAACATAATCTGTATTGGAAGCATTGTTCAAAAATAGTACACATAGACAAATACAGCTGTTTCTCATCAACCACTATATTGTAATTATTATTTCCATTCAGACTTTTCTGTAAATAAATAGAGTCAAGGACAATCTAAGTAAATTGCTCACAGTTACAATTTAAGAAGCAGGAAGGGTAGAATACAAACTGAGATAAGCCTCATTCTTTTTAAAATTAATTTAATTTTATGTTTCATTGTGAAAAATAACATATAGACCAAAAAGCAATAAATTTCAAAGCACACCAAAACAATGAGCCATAGAATAGATTACAGAGTTTGGTGTTGGTTATACTGCCACAATTTCAGATTTTTCCCTCTGTCACCTCCAAGACACTGAAGATTAAAAGAATCATCAACATCATTATATTCAGGAGACATACTCATTTGTGAAAGCCTATCTTTACTTTTATAACTCCACCTTCTCCTTTGAACTTTCTAATTTAATTTTTGATATATATTATATATTCACATAAAATGTAATCATCCAAAGTGTACAATAAATAGTTCACAATATCATCACACAATTGACTTTTTGTGTGTGTGAAAAATAACATATATACAAAAAATAATAAATTTCAAAGCACACCACAACAATCAGTTGTAGAGCAGGTTTCAGAGTTTGACATGGGCCACAATTCCACAACTTTAGATCGTTACTCCTAACTGCTCCAAGAAACCCATTCTAATTTTTTCACATTGGAAGTGACTGTCATTAAAGTTGGTTAGGGGGATGGAAGTAGTTGGTATTTTTCAGAGGCTGGTTCCTCTGTATTTCAGGACTTAACTGGTCTGGGAAAACTTTTGGAGGTTGTAAGTTTCTGGAAAGTTATCCCAGTGCATGGAATCTTTTTACAATCTTATATTATGCCCTAGTTGTTCTTTAGGATTGGCAGGAATAGTTTTGGCTGGGGTTTTAAGCCTCATTCTTCAGCTATACTAAACCTGAAAAAACAAAGTAAATACCTCTAAGATGAAAATTAAAATTAGAGAACATTTCCATCTTTAAAGGCAGCAACCTAAAACCATTAACAATTAGATATCTATTTGTTGGGAAGACTAGAGCACGCTGTCCATTTTAGACCTAACATTTCTCCTTTGATATCTTCCTTCTACCCTGTGAGATAACCAAAGACTATTTTCTATCCAATCTTTCATCTTATTTTCAGTGTGATATTTTGTCATTCTCTTGAAGGCAACACCCTCTCCCACAAAAGATGACACTTTAAATTTAATTGAAACTTTTTTTGTAAAATGCAATAGTGTAAATTTCACTCTTGCCAATGATAGTGAAATAAGAAATGGGCTTAATGTTCCTCCATAAATGGCTAAAATGATGGTCAGAATATATGAAAAAGTGTCAGATATTAGGTAAAAGTGAGCATAGGAATGAGTTACCTGAGTAAAGAAAAAAAAGAGAAAAACAACTAGTTGTATCTTATGATTGCTCCTGATTTTTCCCTGTGGTCAATTTCCTGACTGTAGGGACAGAAGAAGTAGAATGTTAACAGAGACAATTAATGCCACCTAATTGAGAAGATTGGCATTTATGAAAGTTGAGGCAGCTAGGAGTTGTGGGGAAGCTTATAGTTAAGAAGGACCTTCACAGTCTAGCAAACAAAATACCTTCACCAAACCTGCAGAGGGATCTTTTTGAGCTTTGCTGAGTTCTAAATCTCCCATGCATAGAAAATAATTCACAAAGTAGGAGAAATATGACTTGTAGTTTTAAGATTAAAAATTCTCATAAGTAAGGAAGGGCAGAGATTTACTCAAGCCTCAACCTTCTGGAGTGGAAAGTCCTTGTGATTATATAAATCTTTGGTTGGGGGGAGACTCTGAGAGGTCAAAACCCAGTATTGAGTAGTGGAACTGAGATCTGTGAGTGAAGGTTACTTTCTACACACCAAGAAAAACTTAAAATAATGTTTCAGAGACTTTAAACTTACCTTCAAATTTAACTGACTGGCAGAACAAATGCAGCACTCTTTACAGGTAAACAACAAATTCCAAATACTCAGCAACATTATTTCAAAATGTGCAGTGTTCAATTACAAATGACTAGGCATTTCAATAGACAGAGGAGCACAATCAACAGAAATTTAACCAGGAATAACAGAAATGATGGAATTAAGATATAGTGGGACTTAATTATCTATTTAATTATGCTCAAGTACTTAAAGAAAACATGACCCTTAATAAGGAGAAAAATGTAAGGATATTTAGAATGAACAACACTTTTTGATATGAAACACAGGGTATGAAATGAAAAATTGTGATAAAAGCATTTAAAACTTTCAGAAGAAAGGCTTTGATTTTTCTAAATTTGATGAAAACCATAAAATTGCATCTACCAATTGAACCATCTTCTCTTGCAAGATAAAAACAGATTCATATGATGCACACACTCACACACACACACAACAACAACAAAATATATGATAACGTGTTTAAAGTTGTGATAAAGGAAGAAAACTAAAAGAATTCAGAATAAAAAGCCAAATTATATGAGGAACAAAAATAAGTGTGACAGCCAATTTCATCTCATATCTATGCAAACCCAAAGAAAATCGAAATACTTAAAAGTAATTAAAGGGAAAATGAAAGCAAACAACAACAAAAGCAATCAAGATATAAGTCTACATTCATTGAAAATATTTCCATATTACATAGTGAATAAAATATTTCATAAAATAAAATATTTTAAACAAAATTGTTTCCTTATTTAATTATTGAACAATATATATTTAAAGAAAATTAACTATTCTGAGATACATATATATAGAGAGAAGTTACACTTATGATGACATAACACAAAACTCAGGGGAATAAAAAGAAATATACAGTTGTCATATATTGGCATAACATACAGGATAAAATTCACAATGTAAACACTAGAGAAGCCACAGAAAGGAACTCAACAGTTATGCACAATTAATAAGCCAAAAATACAGATAAATAGGGTACAAAATTGTATTTTTCAGTTCAATGATATTAATAATTATATTACACATAGCTGGCATAAACCATTTAAATTAAAGAGTTTATAAGAATTGGATATAAAACACAAACAAGACTGTACATGCTTGCTAAGTTTCCCAATTTGAAAGCACTAGTCAGACTCTGTCACTGAGGGGTAATCCATTCTGAAGGTATTTTCAGTTTACAATGGACATAGATTTAAGTGAATATTATATCCTTTAAATAAATTATTTTTCATTTTTCCTCTCCTTATTGATGATTTCATTGATTTCTGTGTTTAATTTCTATTTTCTTCCTTTTTTTGTATGCTGTATGACAGGGTCATGTTTCATTATTTTTCCATGTGAGTATCTCATTACTGCAGCACAATTTGTTGAATTTTCATTTGTTTGTTTTGCTTCTTTGTTTTTTTTTTCTGGGGAAGTGCATGGACCAGGAATTGAACCTGGGTCTTCTGCATGGCAAGCAAGAATTCTACCTCTGAACTACCCTTGCACCCCTCCATTTCCTTCCTTTTTTATATCACTTTACTCAGCTATATTTTTGTAGTATCTCAAATCAAATCCCAAGATAATTTAGTTTCAAGCTCTCTTTCTACAATATATCCAAGTCTATAAATTACAATATTAAATAACATAATAGTTGCAAATGCAAAATTTTGAAATGTAGTGTCCACTGTTCTTATAAATTCTAAATATATATAAAACCTATGTTTCCTAAAAGAGTTTATTATCCAATTAATTATTTAAATGAAACTTTAAAAACTTGCAGAGAACATGTATTATATAACAGTAAATTATTGAGATTTCTTTGGTATTGTACATAATATGTATTTTAATAACAATATTCATTAAAAATAATGTTTGTAAACTTTATTTTAGATCTTTATTTTTCTATCTGAAAATGTTTATCTGTTGGTGTGACACTTAATGATTTTTAAACAATATTTTAAAATATAATCATTTGTTTTACACATTTCATATTAGAACTATTTTCATCACAAAATTCACCTTATGCTCTTGGCCTATTGTTCTCTTTATCTAGGTAAAATATCACTCTGCATCCCTAATGATTACTATTTTTAATTTACATTTCATCTATTATTTAAACTACTGCAGAGAACAGATCAATTGGGAAGCTCTGGAGAACCATGGTTAATTGGCTTTATATCCTTAATCAGTTGCTGGCCTTGCAGGTCTGAGACCACTCATTAGCAGAACAGACCAATACCAGCTCCTGAACTACTTTGGCTTGAATTGCAGTACATGACTGAGCTCCTTCTGGACCACTTTCTGTGCTGTGCCTGTCCAAATATGTTGAGCCTGGTCACAGTTTTTTCTGATTTCTACTACTTTTCTGAATCCAATTTTTAACCCAAATATTAGATTGAATTTACATTTTACATGGCTGGACAGTAGAATAGTATATTTGTTCTCCCTTTCATGACAAATATTTTTGTCTCTTTTGCATCCCAGTGCATAAAACATCTTTTTTCCTCATTCTTCAAATCCTATGTTACTTATTTTTTAAATTCTTTCTCTTTCCAGAGTTAAAATAGATATGAGTTAATATGTGTTCATAGAAGTGTCTATAGTTTCACCTAACTTCAATTTTAAATTCATGAAACTCTATAAATTTGTGCTTCAATTATTTCAAGTGATTTGTCCAGATAAGAGTTTTCAATAATTTCATCACATACATTTCTAAGTTTCTGTGCATGTTTAAAATGCCTTCAGTTGTCTACCTCATTGCCAATGTAACATTTTGCACAGAGTCCATTAAAATGGCACATTTTCATGTCCCCGAAGTGTCAAACAATATTTGAGATATCAAAAGCATACAAGAACTACTTAAAAAAATAACTTTTTTGACAAAATGAGTCAATTGTTCTTACCCTTCTGCCTCAGTACTCAGAGTCTACTCTCTTCAGTGGGTTTTGCTATGCATATTTGTCAAAAAAGGAGTCATTGATGCAAATTGTGCTATTCAAAACAAATGTCAATATAACCTTAGCTTAACTCTCATTTTTGAATGTCTAGAAGTGTTCATTTAAAGCCAATGCCATTATTAAGTAATATTCTTCACATTATACTTGGATTTAATATAATTATTTATGAACTTGTATAGCCATAATTATGCAATGATCACTCCCAACATTGGTATCTCAGTTTCTCCCTGTTAATAATATGAGAGATATTACCATCTGTTAAAATTGAGGAGTTATGGAAATCAGAATTCTCTGCCATATAATTATATCTGACAATTTTACCCTCCCTGAAAAAGTATTCTATAAAATTACAACCACCCTTATCTTTCCCCAACTGTCTCCCTCACACTCATGCTGACTAAAAATTTAGTATTTATTGCAAAACTTCAACTTGATATAATCAAAAGAAATGCTTCTTCATATTACATCACTGAGTGATGTCTACACTTAAGACTCTTCAGCAAAAGCATTTGTCATAGATGAAAATAAGCAGGGTCTCCTCAAATAAGAGAGATTTGACAACACAATGCTAAATGCACACCCTATCTTCCACTGATATTTCATTATGTTTGCTAAACATTACTCTCCTTCTGGAGTGCCTAGATCACATGCCAGTTTTCCAAAGAGCGCAAAACCTCTTTGGGTGAGAGTAGGATCACATAAAAAGAATTATGAAACCTATAATCTGTGCAAAATCACTAATCTTCTTCTTACTCAACTGAACACTTAGCATAAATTGCTTTTCATCTTCAATTCATCCTATAGGCTAGATATTATTACTCCAATTTTAAAATTGCAGAACTTAAGATTAAAGGCCTTTTCCATTTTAAGGTTAAAAGACCTGTTCCATTTTAATGGGACCCTTTATAATAGGCAAGGCTGTGTATACATTTTTTTTTTACATGGGCAGGCACCGGGAATTGAACCCGGGTCCTCTGGCATTGCAGGCAAGCATTCCTGCCTGCTGAGCCACCGTGGCCCAAGGCTGTGTAACTTTTGAAACACATTCTAGCATCCAATTCTTACTAATTTTATTTCCTGCTGTCACTGTCTATTTGTATGTAACTCACAAGTGTGACCAGAAATATGTATGTCTTTTTCCTGGAATGAGGACTACCTGAACTGACCTTAAAAATGAAGAATATTGGGCGGGCCACGGTGGCTCAGCAGGTAAGAATGCTTGCCTGCCATGCCCGAGGACCCGGGTTCGATTCCCGGTGCCTGTCCATGTTAAAAAAAAAAAATAAAGAATGTTGGAACTTGGCACAGTGGGACAGATGTAGGTCATCCTTGCTCCATGTGACAATATAGGGGTTGGTGAGAGAATCACCAGGACTCCAATCCCTGGGGTGAGTGATTGAGGAGGGTCATCAGGGTGTTTTGGAGAGGAGAGATGTGGGGGCTTTGGATAGGAATTGCAAGGTGGACTGCATTTGCAGGGACTCTGGTGCAAAGGAGGTGCAGATTGGAGAAAGAAGACATCTGCCGTAGCTTTCCCTAGCTGCTGTTGGGGCAACCTCCCTGAGCAGAACCACAGATGACAGCATGCACAGGGACCCCAGGGGTAGGTTCAACTGTCTGCCATGAAAAGCCATATGCCGCAGTGTTGGGAGCAATCACCTGGCTGGGCACTGCAAATAACCATCTCATCAGGCATGGTGCTGCTAGTTATTTGTTTCCCCCCACCCCAGGTGATGATCAGCAGCCATGTCTCAAGTGCCAAGAATAGCCGTCATACCACTGTGACCCCACCCCCACTATGCATGCTGTCTCTCTAGCTGATCCTTGCAGACCCCGGCCTGGGGGCAGGAGGAACCTCATTAGTGCCACCTGCTGGAGCGATATGGTAAGGGCAGGCAAGCAGACATACTATCTCCCTAGGATTTTCTTTAATATTTTTTGTCTTTTCCCCCGTTTTTTCTCAATATATATCATATATATGTATATATATATATTCTTTATTAGTGGCATTATTTTAATTTTAATTTATATGCATTTTATATATTTACATATTATTGATTTTAAATTTGGTTTCTTTTTTTATGTTATTCTATTTCCTTTTGCTGCATTTATTTATTTTTTCTTTAAGTTTTACTTTTTTCCCTTCTGTGGAAACCAGTTTCAGTTCATCCCCAATATACCTTGTGATGTCTTCTTCTGACTTTTGTGCACAGTACTGGTGAAGAGTGTTCTCTGTGGTGGGTATTTTATTTTTATTATTATTTATTTAAATTGTTTTGGGGAATGTATGGCTCAGGAATGAAGCCCAGGTTTCCCACGTGATGCGGGTGTTCTCACTTTGAAGGATCTGTGCATACCAGCCTAGCTTTTAATAGGCACTCAACTAAAATTATATCCTCTACCTGAGATCTGGACCTGGGTTTATGGGGAATTACTGACAAACCAAGTGCAAAAAGAAATCCTCAATGCAGAACCATGTAAAAACAAAAGTTTACACACACAAAGGAGAACAACATGCAACATAACCTTATGAAGATAATCAAATGCTTCAAGCATGACAGAAAATCATAAAGCATGTGAAGATCCAAGAAAAATGGCCCAGCCAAATGACAAGTTAAAACATCTTAGAGGGCACAGAATATGGAAAACTACTCAAAGATATTTATAAAGAGATAAAGGATATTTGGAATACTCTAGAAGAGGATAAAGAAGAAACTGAAAGGATAGATAGAAAACTGACAGCTCTCACAGTGATGGAAGATACATTAGGTCAAATTTAAATATGGTAGAGACTCATGATAGTGGATTTGAAGAAGTAGAGGGAAGAATAAGGGAGCTAGAAGATAGAACAACTGAACTAAAGTGCACAAAAGAACAAATATCAGGAAAGGTGGATAAAATGGAAATGGATCTGAGGAAACTCACCAATACCAAGAGGCACTGAAATATAAGAATTATTCATCTCCCAGAAGAAGAGAAGAGCAAAGGGCTGGGAAAGTTAGTTGCAGATATAATTGGAGAAAACTATCCAACACTTATAAAAGACATAAATATGCAAATTAAAGAGGCCAACAAGCTCCAAATTAAGTAAATCCAAATAGGTTTACTCTCAAACTAATCAAACTGTCAAATGTTGAAGAGAAACAGAAAGTCTTGAAAGCAGCAAGAGAAAAGGGATCTATTACATACAAGAGAAAATACTTAAGATTGAGTTCAAACTGTTTAATAGGCACCAGGGAGACAAGAAGGCAGTGGAATGATAAATTTAAGATCCTGAATGGGAAAAGCTTCCAGACAAGAAATCACTTTTTATGTTTTTTAATAAAGAAATCATGACACACATAAATTGTATACATAATGTACAATTGATAGCTCATAATATCATCACATAATTGTGTATTCATTACCATGATCATGTTTTAGAATATTTGCATCACTTCAGAAAAAGAAATAAAAAGAGCAAAGAAATAATTCATATGTATCATACACCTTACCACTCCCTTTCATTGACCACTGGTGTTTCCATCTATCCTATTTATTTTACCCTTTAACCCCCTATTATTTAATTATTTATTAGCCATATTTTTTTACTCATCTGTCCATACCCTGGATATAAGGAACATCAGACACAATCACAGTCACATTGTAAATATTATAACTTTATACAATCCTCTTCAAGAATCTAGGCTACTTAACACAGCTTAACAGTTTTAGGTACTTCCCTCTAGCCACTCCAATACAGCATAGACTAAAAGGGGTTATCTATATAATGCATAAGAATAACCTCCAGAATAATCTCTCAACTCTGAAATCTCTCAGCCAATGAAATTTTATTTTATCTCAGATCTCATTTCCAATTTTGGTCAAGAAGTCTTTCTTAATCTCTTGATGCTGTGTCCCAGCGTATCCCAGGATTTCTGCATCACATTGCCAGGGAGAGTTAAACCCCTGGAAGTCATGACCCATGTAGGAGAGAGGGCATTAAGTTCAGTTGTTGAGTTGGCTTAGAGAGAGATGCCACATCTGAGAAACAAAAGAAGTTCTCTAAGGGCAATCATTAGACCTAATTTTAAGTAGGCAATAAGTTTCATAGGACAGTCTCCAATATCAACCTATTGATTTTGTTGCCCCCACTAGTTGTGAGAATATCAGTAATTCTCCAAATGGAGAGGTTGAATATTTCCTCCTTTCCTCCTACTCCCCCAAGGGGACTTTGAAAATACTTCTTTATTCACTGCCCGAATCACTCCAGGATTTATTGGGGCATCACACTAACCTGAAGAAATAATAAAATTGCACGCCTTATTCATGACTCTGTGTACTTATGGTGTTCAACTAAACTGAGCATACAAGTTAAATTAGGAAATGCACTGCTCAAAATATAAATTTAGCAACAAATAAACATCTCTCTCTTTGGTCACATAGAAATTAAAGTTTTAAAATGTGGATGATAGCATCCTTTACCCAGTCTTCTGATATACTTTAGTCCTATCAAGATCAGTTTCATTCATATCTCTATTCAATGCCTGATCATTTTTTCAACTTTTTAAACAGTTCCCTTATTAGCCAAGAATTCTTGATCCAGCTAGGTTGTCCTTCAAAATTGAGGGAGAGATTAAAATCTTGAAAGAATAACAAAGACTGAGAGAACTAGCCAAAAGGAGACCTGCCCTACAATAAATACTAAAGGAATTCCTATCAGTTGAACAAAAAGACAGGAGAGGGAGGTCTGGAGGAAGACACAGAATTGAAGAATTCCAGTAATGGTAATTTAAGGGTAAAAAGAGAGAGAAAAGAATATATAACCTGACAAATAAAAATTAAAGATTAAGATAGTAGATTCAAGAAATGCTTTTACAGCAATAACTTTCAATTCTAATGAACTTAACTTACCAATTAAAAGACACAGATTAGCAAAACGAATAAAAAATATAATCCATCTATATGCCCTTATTAGCTAGGGTTCTTGAGAGAAACAAAATCAGCTAGAGATATCTATAGATATAAAATTTATAAAAGTGACTCACATAATCATGGGAATGTAGTGTCTAAGCTCTGAAGGCCAGGTTGCAAGCTGGTAAGTCTGATGAAATTCCTCAGCAAACTCTCAGAGAGGCTGGCTGGCCAACCATGGAAATGGAAGAATTCAAAATCTACAGGACAGGCCATGAAGCTGGTGACTCCAATGAAGGATCTGGAATGAGCTCCACAGGAGAGGTTCACTGGCTGAAGCAGAAAGAGTGACTGTCTTTTCTAAATCCTCCTTCAAAGCCTTCTTGTACTTAGATTAAGCATCACTAATTGTAGAAGATACTCCCCTTAGCTAATTACAAATGCAGTCAGCTGTGGATGTAGTGAACAGAATCATGAATTAAGTCCATGAAATTTCCTCATAGCAACAGACAGGCCACTGCTTGCTCAACCAGATGACTGGGCACCACCACCAGGCCAAATTGACACATGAACCTGAACATGACAATGCTGTTTACAAGAGACATATCTTAGATGCAGGGACATAATCAGGCTGAAAGTGAAAGTTGGGCAAAAGATGTTCTATGTAAGAATAGCTATACTAAGATCAGATAAAGTAGACATTAAATATAAGGAAATCATAAGAGTCAAAGAAAGACACTACATATTAATAAAAGGGAAAATTCACAAAGAAGAAATAACAATAATAATTGCTTATGTTCCTAATTAAAGCACTTACAAAAACATGAGGTGAACACTGGCAAAAATGAAGGGAGACAGAGAAGTTTCAGCCATAATAGTGGGAGACTTGAATACACCTCTCTCCTCTATAGATAGATCAACCAAAGTATTAATAAGGAGATAGAAAATTTAAACAATTTTATAAATTATTTAGACCTAACAAACATATCTAAATCATTACACCCCAAAACACTAGGATGTGCTTTTTTCTCCAGTGCACATGAAATGTTCTCTAGGATAGATCACATGCTGGGACACAAACTGAGCCTTTACAAATTTATTAAGGTTGAAATTATTCAAAACCCACTCTCTGACCACAGCAGAGTGAACTGGAAATCAATAATTACCAAAGAATCACAGTTTTAACAAAAAGGTGGAGATTAAGCAACACATTCTTAAATAATCAGTGGGTCAAAGAAGAAATTGCTGGAGAAATTGGTAAATATCTAAAGATGAATGGTAATGAGAATACAGCATATCAGAACTTACTGGATGCAGTAAAGGCAGAGCTGAGAGGGACCATTATCATTCTAAATACCTATATTATAAAACAAGAGCAATAAAAAATTGATGACTTAACTGCTCACATGGAGAATTTATAGAAAGTACAGCAAACTAACCCCTAAGCGAATAAAATAAGAGAAATAACAAAAAAATAAAGCAGCAATAAACAAACTGGAGAAAAATAAAACAATAGAAACAATCAACAAAATCAAAAGTTGTTTTTATGAGAAAATCAATAAGATTGATGGACCTGTACTTCACTAAAACATAAAAAGTGAAAGGACACAAACAAAATCAGAAGTGAGAGGGGGTCATAACCATGGTTCTTGAAGAAATTTTAAAAATCATAAAAGAACACTATGAATAACTATATGTCAACAAACTATAAAGCTAAGGTAAATTAGACAAATTTCTAGAAATACATGACTACTTATACTGACCTGAGAAGAAATAGAAGATCTCAACAAACCAATTACAAGAGATTCAACCAGTCAACAAAAATCTTCCCACAAAGGAAAGCCCAGGACCAGATGGCTTCCCAGGGGAATTTTATCAAACATCCTCAAAAGAACTAACACCAATTCTGCTCAAACTCTTCCAAAAGTTTGAGGAGAAAGAAAAACTATATGAGTCATTTTATGAAGCTAATATCACTCTGATACCAAAACTTGATAAGGACAGTACAATAAAGGAAAACTACAGAAAAATCTCTGTCATGAACATAGGTGCAAAATTTCTCACAAAATATCAGTAAATTGAATCCAAAGACAAATTAAAAGAATTATAAATTATGACCAAGTGGGGTTTCATCTCAGAAATGTAAGGGTAGTTCATCATAAGAAAATCAATCAATGTAATTCAGCATATTAACACATCAAAAGGGAAAAATCACATGATTATATCAATTGATGCTATAAAGGCATTCAACAAAATTCAGCATCCTTTCCTGATAGAAACACTTCAAATGGTGGGAATTGAAGGAAACTTTCTCAGTGTCATAAAGGGCATATATGAAAAACTCATAGCCAACACCATACTCAATGATGTGAGAATGCAAGCATTCCCATCTAAGATCAGGAATGAGACAAGGATGTTCATTGTCTCCACTACTATTCAACACTGTACTAGAAGTCATGGCTTGAGTGAATAGACAAAACAAAGAATTAAATGCATCCAAATTGAAAAGGAAGAAATGAAACTTTCATTTTTTGCAGATGACATGATGCTATACTTAGGAAACCTATGACAAAGCCACTTGAGGTAATAAAAAAAATTCAGCAAATTGGAAGGATGCAAGATTAATGTACAAAGTCATTAATGTTTCTGAACACAAGCAATGATTTATCTGAGGAAACAAGGAAAACATTCCATTCCAAATAGCAACCACAAGAATCAGGTATCTGGGAATGTCTAATGGGATGTCAAGGACCTATACACAGAAAATTATAAAACATTGCTAAAAGAAAAAAAATGACTTAAATAGATGGAGAAACTTTCCATGCTCATGGATAGGAAGGTTGAACATCATTAAGATGTCAATTCTACCCGAATTAATCTACAGATTCAATGCAGTACTAGTGAAACGCCCAACAACCTACTTTGAAGACCTGGACAAACTAGTTATCAAGTTTATTTGAAAAAGAAAGAAACCATAAACTGCTAAGAATATCCTAAAAAGAAGAGCAAAGTGGGAGAACTATCACTTCCTGACTTTAAAGCTTATTATAAAGTTACAGTGATCAAAGCAGCACAGTACTGGCAAAAAATAGAAGTATCAACCAATGGAATTAAGTCAAAAGTGTGGAGATAGACCAACAAATCTATGGACTATTAATCTTCTATGAGACCCCCAAATCCACTGAACTGGGACAGGATATTCTTTTCAATAAATGGGCATGGGAAAATTGAATATTAATAGCAAAATATTGAAAGAGGACTCCTATCTTACACCATATTCAAAACAATTCAAAAGGGATTAAAGACCTAAATCTAAAAGCCAGTACCATAAAACTTCTAGAAGAAAATTCAGGGAATTATCTTCAAGATCTAGTAATAGGAGGTAACATCTTAAACTTCATACCTAAAGCAGAAGCAGCAAGAAAAAGACAAAGTTTAACTCATAAAACCAAGAGTTTCTGTGCCTCAAAGCAGCTTGTCAAAATGTGAAGAGGTAGCCTACTTAATGGGAGAAAATATTTGGAAACTACATATCAGATAAAGATTTGATATACTGTGTAAACAAAGAAAATATACAGCTCAACAACAAAAGAATAAATAACCCAATGCTAAAATGGGTAGAGGATATGAATAGATACCTTTCTGAAGAGCAAATACAGATGGCTAAAATGTACATGAAAACATGCTCATTATAATTAGCCATAAAAGAAATGCAAATCAAGATGACAATGAGATATCACCTCACACCTACATGAATGGCTGCTATTTCTAACAAATAAAAACCACAAATGTTGGAGAGGATGTGAAGAAATTGGATCATATTCACTGTTGGTGGAAATGTAAAATGGTGCAGCTGCTGTGGAAGGCAGTTTGGCAATTCCTCAGAAATCTATAGCAAGCCTTGGTATATACCCATAAAAGTTGAAAACAGTAGCACAAACTGACATTTGCAATCTAGTGTTCATAGTGGCACTATTCACAATTGCCAAAAGATGGAAGCATTCCAAATGCCTGTAAATAGATGAGTGTATAAGCAAAATGTGGTATATACATATATTGAAGTATTATGCAGCAGTAAGGTGAAATGAGGTCCCAAAGCATATGACAATGTGGATGAACCTTGAAGACATAATGCTAATTGAAATAATTCAGACACAAAAGGTTAGATATTGCATGATTCTGCTATTATGACTCCATTAAAGACCAACAAAAATTGTCTAAAATTCAGAGTGCTGCTGGTTGTATGAGAAGTGAGGAAACTGTAAGGCACATTTTCTTTGTTTTTGACATTATCCATTATGCCCAATAGATGGAGGGAGTCAGAGTGTGCAATGACTGAAAAGCAGAATGGTGAACTTGGTGATATATTTATGTGATGTAATATGGTGTGACTATATAAGGAAGGATGTACAGAGACATTCAATGAACTGAATAAACCTTGAGGACAATGTGATGTGTTGTTCAAAATAACCCAGAACCAAAGAACAAATATGCTAAGTTCTCTTTCCAAAATATGTATAGGAAAATTGAAGTCAAGACTGTAAGCCTTTGTAGTGGCCACACTTAATCTGAAGCTGTAAATGTGTTTCTGGATGCTGAGACACTGAGCTATATGTATATCAGCTGGAATTTCCCAAGGACTTTGAGTAACTCTGTGACCCTTAGAACCCATGTATGAAATGCTGCAGCCCTGGAGGGTAGCATGGCTATCTAGAATAAAAATTAAAGCATCCAAAAGGGAGTCCAGGCCTCAATTAGATTTAAAAACCAATCCAATATATCTGGGAAGAAGGTAAATCAGGATACGAGTTAAAAGATGATAGTGTATGTACTCTAGACTTTCACCTACTCTATGGGACCAAAGGAACAAGGCTTTATTAGGTCTAGAACCTAAATTTTCTGTAACACATAATTAAATTAACTTGTCTTTTCTGGATAGCTCACTTGAATGACCCAGACTCCTGGGGTACAGAATGGGAACAAGGTCATGAAATTTTGTCTAGCTTGGAGTAATTATGGGACACATCTCAGAATGTGTTAGGCTGATAACTGGGAGGTGTTGATGGAGTCCCTTGAGGATCCAAGGGAAAAAATGTATATAGATATGTGGAACTATTGATCTTTCCCATCTGGGAAGCCCCAGATACCCTTTCAACAATTGGGACTTTGGAAAATGGGCCAGGCCCCAGATTTGGGGGCTTGCCCATATTGAACTTGTTTCTATGAGGGAGAAGCTAAGACTGTCCATGGCATTTTCTGGGAGTTTTTTCTAGGTAGGCTCTTTGTTGCCCAAATATGGCCTCTCTTTCTCTCTAGGCCCAGCTCTGCAAGTAAAGTCATTGCCCTCCTCCCCAGCATTGGACATGACTTTCAGGAGTGAAGGTCTCCCTGCTAGTGTGGGGTATGGCTCCCAAGGATGAGTTTGGTCCTGGTTCCATGGGATCAGCAATGCCTTCCGGACTAAGGGGAGGAAAAGAGACATTAAAAATATGCATAATAAAATAAGGTGCCAGTTGCCAAGAGAGATTAATTAGAGTTGAGAAGCTACTCATGAGAAAACTCTTATGGGACCTCTGATGAGGAAGTGCTGATTACCATGGTTTGCTAAACCTCAACCTGCATCACACCTGTTGACACTTGAGAACCTCTAGGGAGAAAACTGAGACTCTATAAATGTTGTGGTCACTGAGTTTGCTTTCCTGGAACCTGTAATTACCAGAGGGTTCATAGGCCAGCTAATTCCTGAAACCCAGAGGGACCAACCTCTCTAAGATTGATTATTTAGATCCCCATGTCCTTTAGTGCTGACACCCCTTCTCAACATGAAAATGTCAGAATGGGTGTTACCCAGGGATCTCTATAGATTGGTAGAGGTATCATGGGAGAAGAAGCAGGTAGGGCAGACAGAATGGGACTTAACAGACCAATGTGACTTCTGAACCACTGTATTAATGTTCGTCCAGCCTCCAGTGTTTGGGAGCCACTAGAGGGAAAATCTGAGATAGTGGAATAGCAGCCTATTATATACTCTGGTATTGTTCTGTAACTACTTGTTGAAGTGTGCTCTGAAAATTATTTCTTTTTCTTTCTCTGCTTTGTATATATGTTATATTACACAAGAAGAATGTTTAAAAATCTTTAAAAATAACTAGAAAAAATAATATTCATAAAGCATTGTACATAAAAGCAAAAATCTGGAAACATTACAAATGCCCATCAACAGCAGAGTGGAAAATTAAATTGTGGTATATTCATTCAATACAATACTACCATAACATTGATCATATTATAGTGCAATATAAACTATTTTAAAGAAAGAGTAGTTTACCACTTATATTCTGCTTTGACTCTCTTTTCCTGTCACTTAGTAGATTTTTGATAATAGTTGAGCAAATAACAAACTTTAATATCCAAACCAAAATGAAAAAAAATGTTGTGTACAATTAAACTGTTAAAAAATTTTCTATTTCAATGAAATTATAGCCTGTATTTTATGTTTTGTTGGCATAGGCTTTACAAAGAATATTGAAACAAGTACTCACAATTTCATAAAATAAATAAGAGTATTTTTCCCATCTTTCATATGACAAGTCTCTGGAGAATATGGGACACATGTAGCCATTGAATCAAGAACTGTTAAGCAACATTGAAACAAGAAGGAAAAATGATCAATACTTATAAAATACAAATAAAATCTATTGAAGAGAAGATTTATTTAAAACAACTTTTCCCATGACCATTTCTTGTAGTTCTATTTATACAATAATAAGACACTTTGTGAGGAAAAGCTACTTCTGAAACTGAAACAATTATATTAAGGGAAATTTTTCTGGCCCTCTACAACTTAGGAAGAGGTTACATGCCAAAGGTCATAAAACTGAATAATTAGCCATCTGAAACATTTCCCTTAGAATGTGTTCTATGGAGTGGTCAAACCCCTAGGCCTGTCTATTACACTATAACAATAAAATATACATTTAAAACAAATGAGCATCATGGTTTCATAAAAAAAAACAGTGAATTCATTAGAATCAAAATTCATACTTTTGAATCCCAGATCTTCAATCCACTAATATTTTGTGACTTTTAGCAAATAGTATAACCTCTTTTAAATGTTTCTTTATCTATAAAAAGCAAACAGTAATTCATCAGATTAGCACATTTATCCATCAATTAAAAAACATTTATTGGGCGGCTGCCGTGGCTCAGCAGGCAGAGCTCCGACCTGCCGTGCTGGAGGTCTAGAGTTCGATCCCTGGTGCCTCCTGCCCATATGGAAATTAAAACAAAAAAACAAACAAACAAAAAAATCCATTTATTGAGTCTGTTAATGGACATTTGTTATTTTGAGGCCAGCCTCAATTTCTACTACTTTGTTAATAACACCCAGGATTTCCTTTAGAAAATCCATTCTAGGAACAGAAAATCTATCCCTTAGAAGATCTAAGGGTTACACATGGCTTAAGCCAATCAACATATTCCATTCTCCAGCCACAGTTCAGGGTTTCAGTGGCAGCCATGGTACCCAGTCAGAAATGATGATATGCAAAGTAATTTGCTAGTTTCTGGAAAAGAGCAAACAGAAGATAGTTATCTAAGAATGTGACAATGTACATTAAAGAAGTATGATCTAGAGAACTTTGATAGTCATTTTGCTACCACAAGGGGAGAGAGAAAAGCTGCTAGAAACCACAATGTGGAGCTTTAGGATAAAGCCAACCAGACAGAAAGATGGAGAAAAGCCACTGTGCCATCTCCTGGGCAGTTAGAGCAAGCCTTGCGTGGAGTCATTAATCTAGCAAATTTTCAGTTTAGTAAATAATTTCTTGCTATTATTTAAACAGAAAAAGTTGTTTGTTTTGTCACTTGAAACTGAACATGCCAACACTATGCTAGGCCCTAATGTTCAATAAAATGATGCATGTGTCTACCTTTGATGTGTTTAGAGTCTAATCTTGGAACTCAGGGTATATACTATAAAAGATAATCATAACATGAATGCATGATTCCTTTTGCTAGGAATGTCTACTGCTAATTATGTTGTATTTTGTGATATTTTAAATAACATTCTCCTGGAGTGAATCCAAATAGGTCATTTTACATGGGGAAATGTATGGAATTAGCATGTCCTTTCAATGAGGTTAGGGATTTTTTAACATTTCTATTCTGTAAATGAGGTGAGATCCAGAAAAATCCTTCACACATGAAAAAGCAAATTGGTAAGAAGTTCTACCACATGTAAGACCTTTGGGCTTTCTTCACTGATGGCAGGAAGGGAGGTCAGACTGTAAGACATTTGAGAAAGACCAGACATACCATTTCTGACATTCAAGATGCAGGGGCCACATGAGTACAAAGGTGGGTGGACATAAGGAATTGAGTACTGCCAACAGCTGACTAAATGGAAACAAAGACTTCAGTTTTGTAGCTGCAAAGAACTGCATTCTGCAAAAAATCTGAATGAGTTTAGAAGTAGATTCTTTCCCAAAACCTCCAGATAAGAGCCCATGCCAGCCCACACCTTGATTTTGGCCTTGTGATATTGTAAGCATGGAACCCAGCTGAGCCTACCTAGATTTCTGACCTACTGAACTTGAATTAATAATGGGTGTTGTTTCAAACTGCTAAAACTCAAGAAAGTTGTTGTTGATTTATTTCTAAAATTACTCAGGTAAAATAATAAATATTTGCTTTGGTTGATTAATGTAGTAGCTTTCCAGTATTTAGTATAGAAGAAACTCTGAAGTTTCTTAATTTCATTGAAGAAAATATAAACTCTGAACCATTCATACTTCCTTTCATAGTTTACAAAATAGTCATATGAATCAAATAAAATATATAAAGTTAGAGGTTAGTGTCAAACTATGAAAAAAATGGTATTTGAAGTGTATTTTAAAGTGATAAACAAGTGATAGTAATATTCATTTATTTGACATTTATATGTAGATTATCTATTCATTGTTAGACACTGTGATAGCTAATGGTAAAGATTGTAATATAAAATACACTGTTCAATTCTAACAGTTAAAACTGGGAAACAAAGTATGAATGGTTCAGCTTGTCAAGTGGTATGAAATAAAGCTATTACTTTTAGTTGTACAATGCTTATTTATTTCATACCACTTGACATTTGGGACAGTACACAGTAAATATAAAATGTATCATACCTTAAGGCAGAGATCAGTTTTCATTCAGAGAACATAAGACATCAGATTTTAAAAGTATCTTTATCATCAATCTGAAGGAACTGACATATCAAGATCCAGGAAAGGATACAAAGACATGATTGCTTTTCTGAATTGGGGAGATCAATTCATATTGAAAAACTCCAGAGTATATTACCAGTGTAATAATTTAAAGTGCACATGCATTAAACTTTATAGGTTGTTTCCCATGTAAATACAGTGTCAATGCTAGATCTTCCTAATAATTATGGATCATATACTTCTAGGGAAGCAGGAGTTTCAGATATTAATGTGCTATTAATGTGCTACTGAGTCACCTGAGGGCCATCTACAAGTACAGATTCTGACTTCATATCTTTGGGTGAATCCTGAAATTCCAGCTTCCTCAAGGCACCCAGTTTATGCCAATGCTTCCTGTCAGAAGATTCCACTTTAATTAACACTCTTCACTTTAACTGAGAGTTCAAGTTTATTTTTTCATCTTTTTCTGCCAACATAAAAATCTTGAATTTAAGTGAAGAAAAGATAATATATTTGCTAAGCATATTGTAAAAACTATTATTTCTTTGCAAGATTTTGCAAGAAGATCATTCAATGAAATGTCACATTTATTTATTGAAGTATATTTTAGAGAAACTGGGCACCATGCACTTGAGTCTTACTTATTAGTAAGATGTAACTCTAGATCTCATACTGTTTTTTTTTCCATTTGCACATCATCACTTACAAAAGCTATACTTGTCTCCATAAACAACCAATAATTATTTGTTGATCAAAAAAAGATCAGTTTTTCTGGAGAACTTCCTAATATGCTGCCTACCTGATTTTAGCTCTAGACATCTTTTCAATAATTAAATACATTGCTGAGCTCCTTATTTCTCCATAGCTATTTCAGGTAAAAGTGGTTTGGCACTCTCTTCCAAAGCTAAACATCTGTATTTTGAATAATCAATCAATTCAGTCTCACTTGTTTATTCCAAAGAAATGTACATATGGTCACAAAAACATAGGTATAAAAATAGTCATTATAATAGAATTCAAAGAGCCTGAAAACAAAGAGCCCCAGTGACCCTGAAGAATATAATAGAAGAAATTATGGTATATGCATGCATATGGTATACATATAGAGAGAAAGAAAGAGAGAGAGGGATAATAGATGGATAGAAAGAAATAGATGCAGATACAGAAATGTAAGTAGATTGAATCAATATAATATAAGAAAAACTCAGTTATAGAAAAGAAAAATTTGCCTTGGAAAACTATAAGAAAAACTATAAGATACTGACATGAACCAAAACCACATAAAAAATATGAGACAAATAAGCTAGAGGCAAATGATGTCATATTGATTAAAAGGGTTTTACTGGTTAGGATAGTGATTACCCTTGTAGGATACTGATTTGGAGGCATGAAGGACCTCTGAGTTGCTGTTAATTTTTTTTTTATCAGTTTGGTCACTTGAGAATCTTCTTATTGTTATATTTCATGGAGGTGCACCTTATTATTTGTCTACTTTTCTCAGTGCATTTATATTTTTATAAAATCTTTACTTAAAAATTAAAGGAAAAAAATGAAGTTTTCTGTCAACATCTGAAAAATGATCACTAATTGAATTATATATTTTATTCACACCTCTGACATCTCTTTGATCCTCAGCTTGTCCTCCTGGACTCTTTTTCTGGCATAATTCAAATCCCCTGTAATGGTAATCTTTTCTGCGCATATCATTTGCATTACTTGCTCTAATTTTTGCATACCTGCCTCTTCAGAAACTTCTCTTTTATTAAGCTCTCTCAAATAACACATGAATGGAACCCTTGAACATCTTAGTATTAGGTACCAGTATTAGGTACCAGAAATATTCTCAGCATAATCTCTTTAAAGAGATGGTAGGAACTTATGTTCCAAGAAAGATTGCAAATTTCCACATGATCAATGTTTTTTTTGTATGCTGTTATGGTGGGGGTAACATTTCATTCTTTGCCCATATGATTTTCTCATTACTGCAGCACCATTTGTTGAATTTTTGTTTGTTTGTTTTTTCTTTGTTTGTGTGCTTGTTTGTTGTTCTGAGAAGTGCATGGGTCAGGAATTGAATCCTGGTCTGCATGGCAAGCAAGAATTCTACAACTGAACTACCCTTGTACCCCCTCCACCTGAATAATATTTAATAGACATGTAGACAGAGGCAACTAGCAGCATGCATCTCTCCAGCACTCTCCTCAATAGACACACTGACCATGGCAATTGAGGAATTTCTGGTGTCTATCATGCATTTGGATAAGCTTGGATGTAAAAAAGTGAGAATGGACCCAGCAGTGAGAATGAAACTGAAGATAAAAATAGTTTGAATCTGATTGTGAGTTATTTATTTTTTATGCTTCTACTTCTATTTCTTTTAGAAAAGTGGCAGAGCTGAAATTAGAACCTTTGATAAAATGAATAGAGTATTTTTACATAACTGCTGTGTGATTAATTTTACCACTACCTGTCTTTAGATGGTCATTTATTTAGAATGATAAAATTTCTACTTCTTTTTAACAATCTTATTCAGGAATAAGATTCACTACTAACTTACAGTTCTAGAGTTGTTTAAATATTTCAATGTCATTTTTTAATATTAGCAGTGGGAAATGGTTCATTCAACCGAGATCTTTATTTTCTCTTGCACAAATGTAATGAATAATCAGATACATATCAGCAATGTATCACCATTATTTGTTTCTTAAAATAACCATACTTAGTATGGTTTTAGGTTTCTCAGTAGCAAGAGGTTTTGATTTAAGTATGTTATTTTTAATAAATGTCTATTAGAAGCAAAGTGTCTGACATTCACAGTTTGCAAACCTTACTGTTATTGAGTAGGGTCAAGTAATACCAGCAAGTTGTGAGACTATATTCAGAAAATCATAAAAGCAACTACTGATGTTTTTGAGCCTGTGTCATGTGTTAGCTACTATGGAAGAATGTCCCATTAAATATTCATACATTTCTCTTGAAGTAGGAACTTAACTCTAAACCTGTTACCCATTAGAGAACAGAGAGCTAGAGTGGATAAATAACTGGTTGCGGGCCACAAGTGAGAAAAATGGCAATACTTATAACATGTTGTCAGGGTCTGTGGTAATATATGAGAAAAAAGAATGAAACAGAAAACTGACCATATCTCCAATTGAAACATAGTCCCAAAGGAAGGCCAGAGGCCTGAACAGAACCTGAGTAGACTTGAAATTAGGATGCAGGTTTTTGATGTTCCAGGACATTTTTCAAGGAAGAATTTGGGAACCAGAACCATGCCCTATGAGAAAAGTGTGCCTCTGTCATTTTTCCATTACACTGAATTAGTTCACAGCCACCACCCTGGTCTCCCTTAGCCTGTATAAATTCCTTAAGTGAAGGTGAACAAAGATACTTAAATCCATGAATCTATGAGCTGTATGCCTTAGATTTTAAAATACACTGTCACAAACTTAAGATATGTTTGACATATGATTTTATCTTTTTGTTTTGCTTTTCTAAATATGGAAACAGCACATTCTCTTTAAGTGATATATATACATTCTCAAATTCACATACAGACAAATTTACTATGTACATGGAATATATTTTGTAATGTTTATAACCATGTATACTTGAAAGCTACATCATGTTGTAGCATGAGATTTATATCATTGATATGCATCTGTAGTGAATTAAAATAATATAACTTCTATGTGCACTGTCATGAGTTCTCAGCATATCTGGCCTTGCTATTAATACTCTGTGGAATAACTCTGACACCTGCTCATATGTGATTAAGAGATTCTTCCCCCCATGTCCTACCATGATGCACACCACTGCAAAGGGCAAATGCAAGCTCTCCATTCCCCACTCTCATTTGACCAATTGTTATAGTGCTATCCATATAATATTATAAAAGTACAGTCTTTAGGTCCACCATAAATTTTTCCCCATCTCTCCAGTTGGATTGAACACCATGCTCCTGATGTACACTCCATGGACCCTGTGAGGCATGTCTCTCCTCTCTCATCTACATGTCTCACAGTATGTAGTATACCTATGGATATACTACATACTGTGTTTCTTTTCTTTCATGCATCTATGACATCACCCTCCATTGCCACAATGGACTACCCACATAAAGAAACTTAAAAACTCAGTATCTATATAAAAGTGGGGTATATGAGGAATCTATTGTGAGTGCAAAATGATTTAGACTCAGCCAAAAATGAGGCAACTTCCCTTTGGTTAATCCTGTGCTTTCACCTCTTTGCTTTAAGGACAGTTTCTTTGATTCCACCAAACACGAGGCCCCTAAACTTCAGAGAGTAGATCTAAAGTCTCCTTTCTCCTGACCTGAGGAAAGAAGGAAGTGGACATTGTCCACTTTCCCATCTCAGAGACTCCAGTCTACTATCTTGGCCAAAGGCATTTTGATGCTCCATTTGAGAGGGTTAAGATTGCAGGGTTTGAATAAATAGTCCATAACCTAGGAGACAAGACTCCAGGTAACATGATCTTGGTGCACATTAAATACCATTGGATTAAAAAAGTTTAGGAGAGGGTGGCATGTCCTTTTTCTCAGTTTAGATTTATTTTCAAATTGTTTATTAGGAAGGATATTGAATTGTATTTCTCCATATTTCAATTGGACATTTTGTTAGTCAACTTCTGATTGTCTTTCTCATTCATTATTCTGTTGATTTGATCTACATTAGCTTGTAAAAAAAACTGCTGTATATTAAATACTTTAAACATCTTTGTGTGATTTTTAGTGTGGAAAGTAGTTTTCCTAATAGTAACTGATTTTTAAACATGATGCATACTATTATTTCCAAACTTCTAAAACTTAAATTCTTCAAAACAAACATTAGAAATATTTTGTTCAATATATCAAATTCATTAGGAGATACTGACTGCATTCAAATTATAAAATATTAGAGAGAGACAATAAACTGAAAAAAGTATCATCCTGTATGAACAGATGATGAGCCTCCCTTAATCTATATCTTCTTTAAGAAGATCCTTTACATCTCTCAGTGATGAATTGTTGTCTCATGTTCGTATTTATTAGAATATTTTAAGCATATTTTATCAGTGAGAATGATGCATTTGGACATCATCCCTTTGAATATCTATAATTATTTTTGCTGGAAAGTCAATAATTGTATTATTATTGTGCTGGTTTGAAAGGATGTATGGACCCTAGAAAAGCCATGTTTAAATCAAAATCCCATTTCATAAAAGTAGAATAATCACTATTCAATACTGTATGTTTGAAACTGTAATCAGATCATTTCCCTGAGATGTGATTTAATCAAGAGTGGTTGTTAAGCTGGATTAGGTGATGACATGTCTCCACCCATTTGGAAGGGTCTTGATAAATTTCTGGAGTCCTATAAAAGAGAAAACATTTTGGAGTATAAAAAAGAAATTCAGAGAGAGCAGAGCAGGCTAGCATAGCCACAAGAAGCAGAGTCCACCAGCTGGTGACCTTTGCAGATGAAGAAGGAAAATGCCTCCCGGGGAGCTTCATGAAACAGGAAGCCAGGAAAAGAAGCTAGCAGATGATGCTGTGTTCACCATGTGCCTTTCCAGATGAGAGAGAAACTCTAACTGTGCTCACCATGTGCCCTTCCACTTGAGAGAGAAACCCTGAACTTCATGAACCAAGGTATCTTTTTGTGGATGCCTTTGATTGGACATTTCTATAAACTTGTTTTAATTGAGACATTTTCTTGGCCTTGGAATGGTAAACTAGCAACTTATTAAATTCTTCTTTCTAAAAGCCATTCTGTTTCTGGTCTATTGCATTCTGGCAGCTAGAAAACTAGAATAATTATTAAATATTTTCTGTAAGGATTACATTAATAATAAGCTTTAAATTTGAGTGATGTAGACATGAGAACATAGCATGCTTAAATAAAGAAATTAATGTATTTTTTGGCTTTTCAATAGTCATATTTTTTATTTCATTTAATAATTTAGTGCCTACAGTGTAGGACAAATTTAAATAATTATAATGGATAATCTTTATTTTTTATTTAATAGTGCACTGGTAATGTTTGATTTTAATATATTAACTTCATAATTTAGCTGGTACAAGTTTTCACATTCCAGAATTGCAGCAATTCATACATAACACCTTTACATTTCCAAAAAAAAATAAATTAGCAAATATCTTGAACATTTTTTCCTGTGATGACACACACCATATCTGGTCACTTTCTGATACATTTTATAACTTCAAGATTTGTCAGTCATTCAAGTACATATTCAACCCACTTCAGGATTTGCCATGTCCCCCTTTCAAAATCAGGTTGGGGGAACATCTGTGCCCATACTGATCATAGATTCTTAGCACAGGTTATATTTGAGAAAGGGAAAGGGGAAGTGAAGAGACACCTGTTTATGGCCACTCTACATTAGATGGGGTGCACAATTATCACTCTTGGTTTCTGACTGTTGGAGCCAATCAGCATGGACTTCTCTGTACCTTGCTAGCTCTAATCAGGCTGGACATCTGCCAACTTCTGCAACCATGACCCAGTTTCAGCCAATTCCAAATATGGAGGTTCTTTCTTAGCTTAATCATCCATAATCCCCAGGGGAAAGTTATGTTCTTGTTTATGTTCAGGTGATATTTTCAGAAATTGCAACAAAGTTGGGCCCCTCCTATGAACATCTTGCCATTTTGGCAGAAGTCGCATATGATAGACCATGTCAATAATTCAATGTGGGAAAAGCCCCAGAGTGACTCCTACCTGATCATACATATTCTAGCAGCTAAACTTTCTATACATTTTGACAATTCCCAAACACTTCACTGAATTCTCTGTTGTTTGGAAAGTGGCAACACCATCACCTACAACCACTCAAGGACATAGCTGGTGCAGGGTTAAATCCAATGTTCTTGATTACTGTCTATTTCTGTTTGGCACAAATTGGCATGTGGGCAGTGAGAATGGGGTATCAGTCAAATTAGATTATTTCCAAGTTTCATTAATATTTATATGCACTAAGGAAGGAAGTTATACAAAAAGAGCCCTAAGAATTTAAAGATAAAAATGTGATTCTTTGATTCTCCAGTTCTGCTAATGTTCTATCTTTCTTGGGGCTGTTGGTAAATGAGAGAAGGAAGGTTTCAAAGCAACTGATACATTTCTATAGCTGTAAATCTATTTTGATAAGAATTATCAACTTATTACACATTGTATATTCAGCCTGCAGAAGTTCTGCAGCTTTGTTTGTGTAAAAGCCTTGAAATTCCAGCAACTGGAAATTCTGAAGATAGCTAACTATGGAAGAAACATAACCAATATGCCTAATATCTGAAGAGAATCTTCCACAGTGGCTTCTAGAGTGATTGATGTATTATTATACAATTCCCACACTGAAGGTAAAAAAGGTATTCAAACAGACAACTTAAAAATAAAAAAATCTGAAATATAGTAGAAAAGAGAAAGATTTACTCACAGCTTGAAAACAGGGATCTATTTATTTATTTATTTATTTGGTGCATGGTCCAGTAATAGAACCCTGGTCTCCCACACAAAAGGCAAGCATTCTACCCACTGAATTATCCATGCACCCTGGATCCATTTATTTTTAACAATAATAATACACAGCATTATTTTATATCTGCACATTTATTTAGCAGTAATAATTATGTAAAATTTTATCCTCTGCTTTTTCTCTTGACCTTACATCACAAATATATGTTCAATGTACCTGATTTACATTTTAAAATTGCTCATTCACTTATTAGTATAAAATAATGTAAGCTTTAAAGGAGGTTCAGCTGAAGAATTATGGGGGTCAGACAAAGGAGAATTTAAAATTAAGTCTCTAAGAAAATGGTGGCAGGGCAAAACATCATGGACAACTGCTAATCTAGGAGGCTAATGAAACATGATAACATTTTCACTTTTGAAACTAATGGGAAGCAAGGAATTCTGGAGAAGGAAAACTGATTATGAATAGGGCACAAATGGTAAAAGGTATGTCATGAACAACAAAAATCTTGTAATTCAATTTGGCTGGATTATAAGGCAAATGAAGTAAACAGGATGAAATTACATATTTATTTCCATTTAAGAAAATAAAAAATATTTTAGATGACACCAACATTTTTAAATGAATTTCACTAAAAGCAGTAATGATCATAAAAATACTTATTTGCATATCACTATGTGGCTGTAAATTGTAGAATAGCATATGCCTCAGTTTGCTGAATGCAGAGAGTCCTGGGTTTTGCCTGTTGTACTGAAAATTATTAGTAGTACCTCCTTTCATTATTAATAGTGTATCCTCTTTTGACAATAAATTATGTGGTTATCCTACAAATAAGCTGTTAAGAAAAAGATTGACTAACTTCTTAAAACATTTTTACTCTGGCCTCCCTTCTTCTATCATTGCCTGGCATAGGTTGAAGTAATCCTTCTCCTGAAATTGAGAACCCAAATATGTATTGTGTGCAGAAGCATATCCATATGTGTGTGCACATATTTTTAATTGTGTGTGTGCCATATGAGAATGTATTCAAAGTTTTCATGATTAATCTAATATAAAGTTATCTTAAATAGCCTTCTAATGCTTCACAAGAAACAACTTAAGCTTTCTAAATCAAAACTCACCCTATTATTAGTGTTTTCCTCAGAAGCTAACTTATTCATTAAAAGTTATATTTCCATAAATGAGTTGCAAGGAAATAGAAGGGGTGAGCATAGAACAGTTGGTCTTATTTCAGGATCTCCATGTGATTAATTTCTTGCCTATGTGCCATGGAGTTGATCCCTACTATGAAGTGATCATATCAATAGCCAGACAATACCAGATGAGAGGAACATTTCAAAACAAAACAAAAGTTACCTGAGCCAAGTAAATATAGGGACATTCAATAGCCTTAGAATGAGAATTATTGACAGTTATGTTACAGAGGTGTAATTAAAGTATTTATTATATAACATATTGATTTATGGATATTGATATAAATGCTTTGAAAATTCAGAATGCTGATTACTAGAAGGATATATTATTTTCTTCTAAGCACTGATTATAACTTAATGCAAAGGAAATCTACATTGCAACCCTCTCAGCAACTCTATGTGATATTTTACTTTTTAAAAATAATTACACATAGAAAAAAATTGGCTTACATGTAATTAAGGTGTGCTATCAGCTACTCTTACCTTGGTCTAGGGAATGTTTTTCTTTAAATAACTACATATTCTGCATTTTAAAAAATGACAGACATGCTATATTTGACAAGAAAATGCAGATAATTTAGAAATTATGTAAAATGCTATATGTCTAAAACAGTTAATAAATGAAGATAAAGTGTCAATTAAAATAAATATAATGAATTCATGCAGAAAGCAATGTGGTTCAATTGAATAAAGTAAAGGATGCGTGAGACTTGTTATGGAGGAATTAGTTGGAGAAAAATCTTCATTTATCTGCTCTAACTAGTCAAAACAAAAAGAAAAATACTTACATAAACTCCATTTGATATTTATCTCTTATCTTGGGTACCTGGTGAATTTCCTCCTCTTTAGTGACTCAGCTTATCTAACACCATAACAAGAATGCATTCAGAAAGATCCTCTACTTCACTAGGTTTTTCTTCCACATTTATGAGTCACCATGTGCTTTCTCTCCCATTTTATTTTGCACTCCCTTGGAGTACTGTCAACAACCCTGTTTTAGTTTGCTAGCTGCCAGAATGTGATATACCAGAAATGGAATGGCTTTTAAAAGGGGGAATTTATTAAGTTGCAAGTCCACACAACTAAGGTGATGAAAATGTCCCAACTAAAGCAAGGTTATAGAAATGTCCAATCTAAGGCATCCAGGGAAAGATATCTTGGTTCAAGAAGGCTGATGATGTTCAGAGTTTCTCTCTCAACTGGAAAGGCACATGGCAATCATGGCAAAGTCTGCTACTATCTTTCCCAGCTTCTAGTTTCATGAAGCTCCCCAGGGGGCATTTCCCTTTTTCATCTCCAGAGGTCTCTGGCTGCATGGACTTTGTGGTTATCAATACTCTCTCATGGCCCTATAAAAGAGTTTTCTCCAAAATCATTACCCTTTTAAAGGATTCCAGTAAACTAATCAAGGCCCACCTGGAAATGGTGAAATCACATCTCCCTCTATTTAAAAGTTAATACCCACAATTGGGCGAGTCACACTTCCATGGAGATAATCTAATCAAGTTTCCAATATGCAGTGCTGAATAGGGATAAGAGAATTGGGTGCTCCCATAAGATTGGATAAAGATTAAAATGTGACTTTTCTAGGGTGCATAATCCTGTCAAACCAGTACATTCCACCCTCTGGACCCTAAAAAAGACATGTTTTTCCCATATACAAAATACGTCCATTCTATCACATATAAGAAATCCTTAAACCATTTCAGTAATGATATAAATACAATACAAGGTTAAAACCAGTACAAAGTCTTGTGAAAGCCAGTTACAGGCATGGACAGTCCTAAGGCAAAATTCTCCTCTCGCTCTGGACCGTTAATACTCAGAACAAGTTATTTGCTGCCAGTATACAAAGGATGAACATTTATAGGATGCATATACCCATTTCCATAGGGAGAAATTGGAAGGAATGCAGGGGTCACTGGGCCCAAGCAGCTTAAAAATATACAGGGCAAAGCATCCTTGGAGCTTCAGGAAGCAACAGAACAATTCTTTCCAAGGGCCTATGCAGTGGCCCACCTCTCTCTGAGTGTATTCTTTGGGGACATTGTTGAGACCACCTTTTTTGGCTCCACCTTCTTCAAGCATCAGGGCTGCACCCAGGTTCTGTACAATCTCCAGAACACACACTCAACCCATCAATGTGATGGCAGCTTGGCTTGCCAAATCCCCAAGGAATGTGTTCAATACTCTCCAAGGCCTGAGATGGCATGATTCTTCCTCTGCAACAAGCTGGAAGGCCCATCCTCTGGCCTTGGGGAAAACTCACCCTCTACAAGTACTTGGGCAGGTCTGCAGTCCTGGCCCAAGGTGTCTTGACTTAGACTTTAGCTTCCATAGTTTTGTCTCTGAAGTTATTTTACTATCACATTGTTCCTTTTCTGAGCCCCTTGCTAGTACAGACTAGCAGCAGCTCCATTTATACAGGTCCTGCAGCACTCTTGTTAGCTTTCTATGTAGTAAGCAAGGATTGTGCCCATCAGATATCAGGAGTTCCCATAAATCCCTCCTGGATAACTCCATCTCCAATCCTTGCTTTCTCTGAATTGGATGACTGGTTTTACATATTTGGCCAAATCCTCACATGGGACACCATTCTCTGGGTTCTCCCTTCCTGGAAACCCAAAATTTTTCAGAACATCAATTTCTTGTGTCTTTGTACCCAAGAGCTCCATTCTCAGCTTAGCTCTTTCTTGTTGCATTTCTCTATAAGCTCTGAGGAGAAACTAGCCTGCACTTTCCACATTTAATTTGAAAGTTTTTTCTGCTAAACATACAAATTCATGGCATTTTTCATCTGCCTTCCAGCCAAAGCCACTAGTCAATTTTACCAGGTTATCTGCCACTTTAAAATAAGGATCATCTTCCTTCTAGTTTGCAATAACACATGTCTCATTTCTGTCCAAGACCCTATCAGAAGTATCTTTATAGTCTGCATTTCTACCAACAGGCTCTTCAAAGCATTCTAGGCCTACTTTATCAAGCTCCTCATAATGCCTCCAAAGTCCTCCCCTTGTCCATTTATAAAGCTGACCCAACAGGTTTGCAGACTGAGGCAGCACCCACTTCTCGGATACCATAATCTGTTTTAACTTGCTAGCTGCTGGAATGCAATATTCCAGAAACAGAGCATCATTTAAAGGGGGAATTTATTAAGTTGCAAGTCCACAGTTCTAAGGCAATGAAAATATCCCAGCTAAAGCAAGGTTATAGAAATGTCCAATCTAAGGCATCCAGGGAAAGATTCCTTGGTTTAAGAAGGCTGATGACATTCAGGGTTTTTCTCTCAACTGGAAAGGCACATGGTAAACATGGTGAAGTCTACTAGCTTTCTCTCCCAGCTTCTTGTTTCATGAAGCTCTCCTATGGGTATTTTCCTGTGGTTCTCATGCTCTCTCATAACTCTAAAAAGGACATCTCTCCAAAATGTTTCCTCCTTTAAAGGATTTCAGTAAACTAATCATAACCCACCTGAAAAGGTGGAGTCACATCTCCCTCTATTCAAAAGCCAATACCCAAATTGGGCATGTCATAGTTCTGTGGAGATAATCTAATCAAGTTTCCAACATACAGCACTGAATAGGGATTAGAAGAATTGGTTGCTCCCACAATATTGGATCAGGATTAAAACATGGCCTTTCTAGGGCACATATTCCTTTCAATCCAGCACAGTCCCTTATATACTCAAATTAAATCATTTCATGATTGTTGATAAACATTTAGGAAGCAAACAAAATAAAAGGACCAGACACAAAAACACAAATACATGATCTCAGTGACTTGAAATAATTACAATTATTAACCTCATAGAGTCAGAAACCAGAACTGAGGTTACCAGGTTATGAGGAGGATATAGTGAATGGGAAGTTAAGGCTCTAATATATACAAGGTTCTTATGTAGAATAACACAAATATTTTGATAATGGATGCTGCTGATTGTAGCACAAAATTGTGAGCACTAATAACAGCACTGAAATATATATATCTATCTGAATGTGATTAAAATTGGAAATGTGATATCATACATATAGAGTAAAAATAAAAATAAACCAAGAAACCCTAAGTTGAACCATGAAATATAATTAATAGTTCAATTGTAAAATTGTTATAAAACTGTTCTGTCATCAATTGTAACAAATGTCCCACACCAGAGCAGGGTGTTTACATGTTAATAATAAGGTAGCATATGTTAATCCTCTATTTTATGCATGATTGCTCTGTAAATGCAAAACTTCTATAATAAAGAAAAAATATATACAACTTCAAATCAGTAACCTAAGTTTCCATCTTATGATACTAGAAACAAAGAGCAAACTAAACCCAAATCTTTCAGAAAAGAAAATAAATTAGTGTGAAGAAAAAGTCATAGAAAATTACTAATAGTGAAACATCAATGAAACAAAAATATTGTCTTGACAAACATTTTTTATTATATATTAATTTTATTGATTCCTAGTTTTAGAATGGTGAATTGCAAACTATTATTGCTTCTGATTCAATTGAGACACCACTATAATAGATATCAGTACACAATATGAACCAGACTCATGTGCCTCCCCATGTGTAGACTTTACAAACAATGAAGGATGGCCTTGGCCTTGATTTTTAAGTCTCCTCACCCATTTTGAAACAATAATAGATCAAAGGTATGGATCAGCATTGTTCTAGCTTTTTAAAAGGGGAATTTATTAAGTTGCAAGTTTACATGTTCTAAAGCCATGAAAATGTTGAAATTAAAACAAAGCTAGAAAAATGTCCAATCTAAGGTTTCCCAGGAAAGATACCTTGGTTCAAGAAGGCTGATGACATTCAGGTTTTCTCTCTCAACTGGAAATGCACATGGCAAACATGGCAATACCTGCTAGCTTTCTCTCCAGGCTTCTTGCTTCATGAAGCTCCCCCCAGGGAAATTTTCCTTTTTTATCTCCAAAAGTCTCTGGTTGTGTGAGTTCTAAAGCTTTTTCCAAAATGGTTCCCTTTTAAAGGTCTCCAGTAAGCAACCCCACATTGAATGAATGGGTGGAAACACACCTCTACAGAAGCCACTAGATCAAAAGTTATCATTCACAATTGGGTGGGTCACATCTCCACTGATAATCAAAAAGCTACCATCTAGCACTATTGAATGAGGAATAAAGGACATGGATTTTTGTGGGTACATAACAAATTCAAACCAGAACAAGCATTTTGTGGATGTGGTTCTTATTCAATAGGGCCACCTGGAGAAGCAAGATTTTAGCAGTGGAAGTATAATCCCCAGTACTAAGTGGCTAAATAGGAACCTCAAGTCACCACCTGGGACAAAGATTCAAGAAAACTGCAGGAGAAAAGGGTTCAGCTGAGAAAGTCTAAAATATCTATAGAGGTCCCCCATTGAGAGAGTCAGTATTTAACATTTAATAGGACAACAGTGTGTAATGCCAGCTTTTGAAAATTTTCTTTTCCTTCTTTCTTCCCCTGCCTCTCCCCACCACCTCCTGTACTCTATCATCATGACTCTTGCCCCTAGTATAGATCAAAATAGCAGTTGCCTTGTTGGAGGATGAGACAAATGACAAGTTTAACTTTATTTGAGCCCTGTGATCCAGAAAGCAGTGACAAATAGTAGAGAAATTCATCTGCCTCTTCTGTATGATGTTGTTTTAATGCAATTTTATCAAAGTATAGTCACATGCCATATAATCATCCAAAGTATATAATCAATGGTTCACAATATCATCACTTAGTTGTAAATACATCATCACAATCAATTTTTGAATATTTTCATTGCTCAAAAAAAAGAATTAAAATATAAAAGAACATCCAAGCATCCCATATCCCTTTTACCCATGAACATGTATTTATTTTTACTCATCAGCTTATACAGTGGATAAAGGGAGATTGATAAACACTTTTGACAGGAAAATGGATAATAGAATACTATTAACAATTGCATATCAAAAATTAGCTAAGTTAGATGAAGTGTACAAATTCCTAAAATCACACTTTATTAGTCTGCCTTCTCTTGGTAAACAGAAGCAACAGGAGATATCTGTAAATATTATGGGATTTTATATTAATCGTCATGTGAGACTGTGCATGAATTCCAAATACTTTAGGGCAGGCTGCAGGACAGAAACTCCAATTAGAGTTGTCAGTGTATTCCATATGAGAAACTGCCTGGCTAAATTAGAGATGGAAATTCTCCTTTCTGAAAGATGAAATAATCACTTCTCCTTTTAAAGCATTCAACTGATTGGCTGAAAGCAATCATTACTGAAGGAAAACTCCTCAGTTCACTGTAGATGTAATCAGCCATAAATGTAATATTCTTACTGATGATTTTATTCCATTCAGTGTCCTCACAGTAAGAACAGGCTAGTGCTTGCTTGACCAATGTGGGCCCCATAATCCCCCCACATTTGACACAAGAACCCAAACATTATAATGCAAACTTCCCAAATTAATGTAGAAACAGATATTCTGAACAGATCTGCACCAAATAAAGTGAATGCATGAGTACAATATTCTAACAACTGTTGCTTTCAAATAAGGACATTCCACTGAAATGTAAAATTTACCCCCCCAAATCCCAACTCCAAAGTAAGTTAACAGGATGGAAATTTAAGGCTAAATAGAAGAAATGAGTGTAGAAGGGTATTAGAAGACTTCTGTGCTGGTTTGAAACTGTGTACCCCCGAAAAGCCATGTTATTCTAATCCATTCCTGTAGAGACATAGTTTGGGGTGGGACATTTTTCTTAGGTTGTTTCCATGGAGATATAACCCAGTCCACTCAAGGTGTGTTTTAATCCTTTACTGGAGTACTTTAAGAGAGCACACAGAGAGAGAGAGAGAGAGCTCAGAAAGAAAATAACTCAGAAGAAGCCAAGAGGACCTACAGGAGCTGATAAGACCATTTTGAAACCAACACAGGCTATAACTAGCAGATGCCACCATGTGCTTTCCCATGTAAAGAAGGACAGAGGAACCCCAGATGCAGTCTGAGAAAACCAGTCAAGTTCTGGTATATTGCATTCTGGCAGCTTTAGCAAACTGAAACAATTTCATATAAAATAGTAGAAACATAAAATTTTATTGACAAGGGAAATTAAAATGGAAATATCAAAGGAGAGAAAAAAGGATCTGACTAGTTTTGCATACTCTTCTAGCTCTTTTTATAAAGGCTATCATCTTGTTTCTGTGGCAGTATAAATTGTCTGCTATCTCTAATGAGGACACAACTTCAAAAACAGGAATGCATGGTGCAACTAATAATAATTCCTTTTAATGATGTTTTAGAATAGTATGAAATAATTGGAATTTGATGTAATTGAAGTTTGATTTAATTCAAGTTCCTAGATTCCCTTATAAGGCAAATGTAAATGGAAGAGACATTTGTGATTAACATTTAGTCCTAAAGTTTAAATAACTAAATAATTGATACATCTGAAAAATAAGCTTCTTGAAACTGATTTTGTCAATTTATATGACTCTGAAAACTTCATTACCCTTATTAACAGCTACATTAACTTTTTCATCTTTTAAATCATTGGCCTATACATCAAAGGCAAATGACTTTACTAAATATTTTAGCAGAGCTTGTGCAGTAAGGGTTATTTCCTCCTGGACTGAAAACATTGCACTTATCTAATTTAAAGAGCCTCTTAGTTGGATGAGCCTTATGCAGACTGAAAACTGTTAAATGAATAATCAGAAATAGTTCATCCTCACTGTCATGATTCTCCTTTTATCCTTGGGTTTTATGTATTTCAAAAGACATTTAATTTGAAAGAGTTGAAATAATACTTTGATTTTCTAAGTGGATCTAAATAAATCATTACCAGATTTTTCTCTTATTGGACACAGAGGAATATTATCATGTAACTCTATCCTGGTCCAATAATTTAGGCAAATTACATTAAGAGCATACAGTCATCCCTCCTTCCCTACTCCCCTCCATCAGTCATAACTAAAATACTAAACATTAAGACTTCATGACAGTGAGGGGAAACATAAAGAGATTTAAGGGCTAGAATAATGAGATACTCATCAGATATATGATGCAAGTAGGGGTCCTATGAGAAATGAGAGGTCAAGAAGTCAGTGCAACTCTGGTACTGAGACAACCAGAAATCCCAAAACACTTGTTAGGGGAGTGCTCCAAGAAAGAAGGCAAGAGGAAGTCAGGAGATGTTGGTGAAATTGCAAAGCTAATGGAGAGCAGGACTCATTGACTCAACAACCAGAACTTCTAACATTTGAATTAAATAATTCTTTTTACCTGGGGTCAGTCAATAAAGAATGTGTCAGTCTAATATAGGGGTCTTAACGTGTTGAATATGTTGAATAGTAATTCACTACAAAATTATACCTATGAACATTTTTGTCACTCATATTGTTCATTTATGTTGCTCTTATATATATATGTATATATGAGCAAATTTATCAGAAAATATATATTTTATTATATAAATATTACATACAAATATATATCTAATTATTTGGTTTATTATGCACAATGTTTGGCAAAATATTTGGTTTACCATGCACAATATCTCTGCTTTTATTATTTTCTACTCATTCTCTGCAAGCTCATGGAGAGAAGAAAAATTTAATATGCATTTAACAACATTAATTACATACAAATAAAGATTTTTTCAAACAAACCCTATACACTTACATGGAACAACACCCAGCAAAGAAAAATGAAAACAAAATATACAATGACAGTATATCTGCTTCATTGGTATTTGAAGGCTTTTACATGGAACAGACTGACTGACAACAATATACATTCACAGATGGGAAACAAGAATGACTTTCAAATAATGAAAGACTAAGCTTATAAGAGATAAAATGTGTAAATTAGATAGAAACAAATTATTTATGAACTCAAGCAGAAGAAAAGGAAACAGTGACAGAATGAAGATAATTTCTCCCAAGGACAAGCCAGGAAGGAAACCAGAGATTTGATGTTAGACCCCCAAGACATAATGTGATCCCTGGTTCATCAGGAAAGGTTGATTCAGCAGAGATAAAAGTATTGTGTATTATGTCTGTTCAATGTGAGAACCACAAGGGAGAACTATTAGCTCTGTAGCAGTAATGATCCTAATTGAGCATGGTTCTGTGAGATGCTCAGGATTCCAAGTATTTTTTTTGTCATAATTTTTCCAAAGGTTTGTTATTTGAGAATGTCCCCCCATTTGTATTGTCATCATCAATTCACTCATTGTTTATTATGAGGGAGTTCTCTTTGTGTCAGATTTTCTGATAAATATTATTTGGGTGGCATAATTTTGTCTTTTACAGAATTTTTTAAAAGTGACATGGTAGAAATTAAGAGTGGTCACACAGGCCATATCAATCTAAGAATTAACACATTCAGAGATACATTTCAAAATCTCAAATATAGTTTATATTTATAATCTATTGTGGTAATGAAGTAGTGAACTAAAAAGAAGCATAAAAATAGATTGTCTAAATACACCGCTATCAGATATGTGATACTGTACTACTGTTTATACACACACAAACACTCCCAACCATGCACAAAATAGACAGATAGAAAGATTGAATAGACAGCTAGATAGGTAGATAGATAGAGCCTGAAAATAAACTCAAAGCATAGCACTAACCTAAAGAAGTGTTAGATGGCAACCTAAGGTTTTGCATTTACAATTTGTGCATATTTTAAATCATGATTTTGCTGAAATGAAAGGTGATGGTATGTTAAAATGCAGGTTCTCTGCAAATATACTATGCACCAATGGTTGGAAATAAGGAAATAAGTGAATGAGAATCAATTCTATCCAGTATCAGAAAAGAGAGGCTTATATCTCTGGGTTTGCTGGAATAATTTTTAGTGAGAAATATTGTTATAACCACCATTTTCCATTTCAAATCTAACTTGCATAATTAGGAGAGTCTGGATTATGAGTTGTAGGTAAAAAAAAAAAGCAGTAGCCTGGATATTTATTCTGATAAATAGTTCAAGGCTTATATATATATAACAAATTTAATTAAAATAAGCTAAACATGTAGATTGGTATGTCTGTATCCTGAGGGAAAACTGCCTTTGTGAATTTATAATATCACTACAGAATATTGAGTAAGGCTTTTCATTTCATTGAAATCAGAATATGAAACTCCAATGAAACCAGAGGCAATATTTCACATGAAATAGCTTTAAATGATAGATATTTCAGCTGCTTTTAAGTCATCAATTTACTTCAGAAATAATGACCCTAAAGGAAGCATTATTTATGTTTCCATGCTTTAAAAACATTGTAGATTAAGGATATGCCAATCCTTCCACAGTGGCAAAAGAAAATTACTTACCCTTTGAAGCTTCAATTTTGTTGTCAATAAAACATGTACAATGATGCTTGAAACAAATAAAGAAAGGTAAAATATTTACAGTGTATCAGTATGCTTGTCACACAGGGACAGTGAATAAAAATCAGTTAGCATCACTATTAGAAAATCACAGTTAGCTCTTCACCTCAGTAAAAACTATGCCATCAGCTGTAGCTGTACCAGATCACTGTTAACTGGGCACTAGGAAGTAAATGAGATTTAAGAAAAAATGAGGAAAATCCATATGCCATTTTTTCTTAGGAGAAATCTATATTTATATGCTATTTACAGTACAATTTTCTCAACCATTGGGATGTTGACACCTCATTAAATATAATTCATAACTGATAATTCTTATATACACTCTTATCTAATTTCACTTAATTCTATTCTTTAACCATTTGCAAAATTCTTCCCATTCACTTCAAGATTATGACCTCAACATATCTTAGTCTAGTTATCAAGACTGTCATTTATCAAATCTATCCTCTTAAGTGCTACTATAGTAGAGGTGTTAAAGGGCCCCCTGTTAATTAAAATATTTCAGAGGACTTTTTGCCAATGGATTGAAGTTTACCTCCATAATGATATAATATGATGATATGATATAATATGTTTCCTACTAATAAGCTCATTGATGAGTTCATTCATTTGTAGATGAGGCATTCTCAAATCTGAGTTCATCATACCACCTGGCCAACGAAAGTCACTGTGAATGAGGTTGAGGAAGAAAAAAATATGCTGGTGGGAGGACAGGGGAGATTTTCCAAATCAGTCTACCCATGTGATTTTTCAATTGGCTTTTGTAGAGGTCAGAGACAGAGAGAGATTATCATCTGAGTTAAATAGGTAACAGAGATCTGGAGAAATTCAATAGTTTTGCTAGCTCAGTTATTTTCTATTTCTTTTAAGATTTGTATCCTGTACAAAACCTGGGAAAGGTGTTTCCAAGTCTAAGGAATTAGTGATAGTTTATTCATATATGGACACAGACTTTACATTTAGATATTGCTTCTTTTTTAAATGCCTAGATTCACAGATTGCTTATATTTAAAATATACCATTACAATTTCCACCTTGCTTTCAGTTTTAAAATTACATTTTAAAAGTTACTGTTACACAGTCTCTCAAGAAATATTAGTTAAATATTAACATGAAGAATCAGTAAATTTGAAGACAAGACTATTGGAATGAAACAGGATGAGGAGCAGAAAGGAAAAGCAAGAATTGTTAAAAATGAAAATGCCTTAAGATACTAGTGAAACACCTTAAACTGTAACAATATACACAATATGGGTATTCACCTAATGAGAATTAGGTGAAGAAAGAAAGAAAGGGACAGAAGGAATGTTCAAATAAATAGTGACAGAAGACTTTTTTTGCATGAGCAGGCACAGAGAATCAAACCCAAGTCTCTAGCATGGCAGGTGAGAACTCTGCCTGCTGAGCCACAATGGCCCACCTGTGACAGAAGTCCTTTGAAACATGAAAAGAGGCATCAGATAAACCCAGAGAACACCAAAGAGTACAGATAAACTTGAATAAAATTATCCCCCAACACATACTGTTGAAATTATTGAACACAAAGGACAAGAATAAAATTCTGACAACAGCAAGAGAAAAGCAATATGTTATCCACAAGGAAATATCAATAACATTACATGCCAATTAAAAAAAAAGCTTACCAAGACTGTATGGTGAAGTAGAGAGTATCAGGACCTCTTCTTTCCTCCAGAAAAACTATTCAACAGGGAGAAATGGTCTAAAACAACTATTTTGAAACTCCAAAGGTAAGAAAAATGCTGTGCAGTGTAAAGGGAAGAGTAGAAGGAAGAGGCTGAACTCTCTCAGTGTGGCAGATACTGGTGCCCATCCCCTACTCCTGTGGTGGGTCACAATGGGGTCCAGCACTCTACTAGTGCAATGGTGACAGAAAGGGACATAAATATAATCTCCCCAATGACAAGATGTGGGCACTGCCAATCACTGACAATTGTTACTGATTCGGTACTTCAGAATGCTGATGGCCTGTCTTCATGGGTGGCTATTATTTTGATTCACCACAGAGAAAGGCAGCAGTTGTCATTGTTTCAAACTTCCCTGAAAAATGGCCAAAAGCCATGACACAGGGGACTTAGAGATGCTATATTTGCTCAGGGCTGCAGGGGCTAGTTACATGAAGATCTGCTGTTGGAGGCAGACCAAGAAAGCTCTGCTTTGGGAATCCATGGAGGAAATTTTTGGCATCCTTCCTGATCCTCTCCCAAGGACATTTTGGAGGCAGTCTGAACTCTCTTCATGGGTCCCTGGCCCAATTCCATCTTGGAATGAATGGCCTGGAGATGTACTCTCCTGCATGTATTTCTTTCTCAAATTTGCATTCCAAACAAAAGCAGCTTGAGAAAATGAGAGGACATAAAAAACTATAGAGGCAGAGAGTCAGGTGTAAAGGCTAACCAACTTCAAAGTCTCAAAAGAGGAAATATTATCTCCTGGGAAATAGAGGGAACAATGAAATTCCTAGAAACTCCAAAACAATTAATGAGCAAAAGTCTAGGAAAAGACAGGCCCAGAAAAAAGGGAAAAAATCTGCACTCACTTTAGGCAGATCTTCCTGATAGGAGGGAAGAAGCTCAAAAGAAAATCTGTCCTATCACCAGCTCCATACATATTCAAGAAACATACATCTCAGGGAATAAATTTGCAAGTTAATGTTTTAAAACTTTAACATGTACAATGTGCTAAAAAAGAGTCCAAGACAAAAAAATCAGGAAATGATGGTCCATCTAAAAGAGGATAAAAATCCAGGAAATACAATAAAATAAGAACAGATGTAAGTGTACCAAACAAAACCTTTTAAAAACCTCAAGATCAAGGATTGGCCTGTTGATTTTGGTGTCCCTAATGTTTGGCCAGTGTCATGAGTTTCCCTGGTGGTAAAGTTTAATATTCCCATATATTTTCTCCCATACCTCAAGGGACTTTGCCAATTCCTTTTTATTATCTGCTTAATATACTCTGGCATGTATCCAGGCATTAATTTAAGTTATACAGGATTAAAAGCCTTCATTTTTTATTCTGGGCCCCTGTGTTTGGATTGTTTAAATGATTTATCTGTACAGCTTGAGTTAGAGTATGTGCTACAGAAAATTTAGGTTCTGGACAAAATGATTCTTTCTTCCTTTGGTCTCAATGACTAGATGAGGTTCCAAAATATAAACAATGACTTCCTTACCCCTATAATCTAAATTACCTTAATCCCAACCTGATAGGCTTTGTTCTTCCCTGCAGATACCAAGTTATACATATATAGAGCAGTATCTCAAATCCAGAAATAACAATTACTTCTCCAGACTAAATGTGACTAAGAGTTTACAGTCTATGCCCCTGTTTTCTTATAAAGTATTTTCTAAATGAGATCATAGAATATGTGCTGTTTGTTTCCAGTTGGCTTTACCTCACCAATTGCCACACATATTTATTCACAATGTTTCATACTTCACAACTCTGTCACTTTTTGTAGCTGCACAATATTTATTCATATGTATATACCATCATTCACCATTCTATTTCTAACTCAGTGCACCTTTCAGCCACTTCCTATTCATTGGGCACTATAGTGCTACAGGCAACCACTGTTTATTGAAGCCACTTCCTGTTGCATCAGGCAGGCCCCTGTTTAATCAGGCTGTTCCCTGTTTAAAAATCTCCCAGGCCCCAAGGATGGTCTATAGGCAGGATAAGAGAAGTCCCTGTGAAGCCCCCTCCCCACTATTTGTTCATCTGCTTCTGTAAACCCAGGTTCATGCCCTTCTCAATTTAAAGGAACCAATCATTTTCCTTGTCTTTAATGTGTCATCCTGTCTATAAAAGTTGATATTAACCTTTTGGTTGGGGCTCACACTTTCAGAGGCTACTTGGCTGAGCTCTATGGCCATAGACAATAAAACCTACTTCCTGAACCTTCAAAGCCTTGGACCTGGTTTGTTCTGTTTCTACGTAACTTTCTGGGAAAATTTTCCCCAGGTTTCATGCAACAATAGACAATGTCTAAAGTCAACAGTTCATCAACATTCTCAATTTTAGATTATTTCATTGTTCCTAAGAGAATGATAGTCAATAAATACACCCTCACCAAATAGAAAATCCACCTTTCCTTAATAACTGTCCCACCCCCCATTATTTACCCCTGGTGTTGCTGTGGTACTATTATTTTCCTGATAAACATAGTCCATCACAATCAATAGTGGTTCCCCCTATATTGCAAACCTTATATACTCTCTGTGGAAGATTCTCACATTTACAGTGGTTCATGCAAGAAACTGTTTATATTTGTAGTGGTAATTTGTGGGACTTAAGCATCTCTACAACAGCTTTCAATCATGTTCACCTTCAATATAGTGATATTAGTTCTAGACCCAAAGGTGAACACCTTCACTTCTATCCATTCCCTTACATTTAAGTTCAACCTCATTAGCTAAACATTCACTCATCTCTTCAGTGTATCTCTATGTCACCTATATGCTGTATTATAAGCATCTGATTTTAACTTGACCATGGTCACAAAAGTGAAATCATGCAGTATCTATCCTTTTGTCTGCCTTATTTCACTCAGCATAATGTCTTCAAGGCTCATTCATCTTGTCATGTGCACCACAAAATGTAATTTTATCTTACTGCTGCATAATAGTCCATTGTATGTATACACCACATTTGTTAATCCACTCATCTGTTGATGGATGCTTGGATCTTTTCCATCTTTTGGCAACCATGAATAATGTTGCTATGAACATTGGTGTGCAAATGACTGCTTGTTTAACTGCTTTCAATTCTTTTGGTTATATATGGAGTCACAGCATTGCTGGGCTATAAGGTAACTCAATATTTCATTTCCTAAGGAACCACCAAACTGGATTCCACAGCAGTGCATAACTGTCCCAATTTCTCCACAACCTCTCTAATTTTTGTGGTTTCTTGTTTGTTTAATAGCAGCTATCCTTATAGGTCTAAGGTGGTATCCACTGTAGTCTTGGTCTGCATTTCCCATATCACTAATGAAAATGAGGATCTCTATGTGCTTTTTAGCCATCTGCATTTGCTCTTCAGAAAAATGCTTATTCATATCTTTAGCCCATCTTATAATTGGGTTGTTAGTTCTGTCATTATTGAGTTGTATGATTTCTTCATGTATACAGTCTATCAAATGTTTATCCAATGTGTGATTTTGAAATATTTTCTGTCATTGAGTTGGCTGCCTCTCTTCCACTTTTTGACAAAGTCCTTTGAGGCACAAAAGCATTTGATTTTTAGGAGTTCCCATTTATCTGTTTTTTCTTTTGTTGCTTTTACTTTTGGTGTAAAATTAATGAAGCTACCACCCTATTACCAGGTCTTGAAGAGGTATCCCTAAATTTTCCTCTAGAAGTTGTATTGTTCTGGTTCTGACATTTAGGTGTTTGATCTGTTTTTAGTTCATTTTTGTATGGGTGTAAGATAAGGGTCATCTTTCATTCTTTTGGCTGTTAATATCCAGTTCCCCCATGCCCATTCATTGAAAAATGTATTTTGTCCCAGTTCAGAAGATTTGCAGCCTTGTTGAAGATAAGGTGACCATTAGATTACTTTGGTAATCTATTCCTGCCCTCTTGATTTTATTCCATTGGTGAATTCGTCTATCTTTGTGCCAGGACCATACTATTTTGACCACTGTGGCTTTATAACAAATTTTAAAATCAGGAAATGCTAATCCTGCCATGTTTTTTTCCCCTTTATTAGAATACTTTTATCTATCAGGGTCGCTTTAACTTTCAGATGATTTAGGTAGCTTGCTTGTGCAAGTATTCAAAGTAGGTTGTTGGAATTTTGATTGGTACTACATTGAATCTGTAGACCAATTTGTGTAGAATTGACATCTTAACTAAATTTACCCTTCCTATCCATGAGCAGGGAATGTCTTTCCACATCTTTATGTCTTTGATTTATTTCAGCAACGTTATATGTTTTTGTCTATACAGGCCCTTTACATCACTGGTTAAGCTCATTTCTAGATACTTGATTCTTTTAGTTCCTATTTTGAGTAGATTTTTTTCCTTAATTGACTCCTCACTTACATCATTGCTTGTGTATAGAAACATTACTAATTTTTGAACATTAATTTTGTATCCCACCACCTTGTGGAAATTTTTTATTAACTCAAGAATCTTTAGGGCAGATTTCTCAGGCTTTTTCAAGTACAATATTATGTCATCTGCAAATAATGAATGTTTTACTTCTTTCTTTTCTATTTGGATGCCTTTTATTTATTTGTCCTGCCTGATTGCTTTAGCTAGAACTTCTAGTACAATGCTGAATAATAGTGGTAACAGAAGGCATCCTTGCCTCATTCCCAATCTTAGGGGATAAGCTTTCATTCTCCCAACTCTGAGTGTGATGCTGGCTATGGGTTTGTTATATATGCCCTTTATCATATTGAGGAGATTATCTTTGATTCCTACCTTTTGAAGTGTTTTTATCAGAAATGCTTTTTCAACATTAATTGAGGTGATCATGGGATTTTTCCCTTTTGATTTATTAATGTTTTATTTTCTAATAATTGATTTCTTGACTTGAACCATCCTTGGCATTCCCGATGTAAATCTGACTTGGTCATGGTGTATAATTTTTTTAGTGTGTTGTTGGATTTTATTTGCAAGTATTTTGTTGAGAATTTTTGTGTTTATGTTCATTAGAGAAATTAGACTGTAGTTTTCCTTTCTTATAGCATATTTGCCCAGTTTTGATATTAAAGTGATGTTAATTTCATAAAATGAGTTAGGTAATATTTCTTTTTCCTCAATTTTTTAGAGAAGATTGAATAGGATTGGTATTAATTCTTTTTGGAATGTTTGAAAATTCCCCTCTGAAGCCACCTGACCCTGGGGTTTCCTTTGTAGAAAGATTTGTGATGACTGATTGAATCTCTTTACTTGTGAATGGTTTGTTGAGATCTTGTATTTTATCCTGAGTTAGTGTATTTTGGGGGATGTTTCCAGGAATTTGTCCATTTCATTTAAGTTATCTAGTGTGTTGGTATATAGTTGTTTGCAGTATCCTTTTTTTGCATTTTTTCAGTGCCTGTGTTAACAGCCTCCATCTCATTTATGATTTTGTTTGCCTGTATCCCCTCTCTCTTTTTTTCGGCAGCCTTGATAGTGTTTAATTAATTTTATTGAATTTTTCAAAAAAAACAACTTCTGGTTTCATTGATTCTTTCTATTGTTCTTTTGTTCTCCCATTCATTTAACTCTGGTTTAATTCTTGATATTTTTCTTTACTTTGTGGTTAATTTTCTGCTCTTTCTCAAGTTCATCCAGATGAGTAGTTAAGTCCTTGGTTTTTGCTCCTTTTTATATTTTAATATAGGCATTTGAGACAATAAATTTCCTTCTCAGCACAGCCTTTGCTGCATCCCATAAGTTCTAATATATTGTATTCTCATTTTCATTCATCTCTACATAGCTACTGATTTCTCTAGCAATTTCTTCTTTGACTCATCATTTGCTTAAGAGTGTGTTATTTAATCTGTATGTATTTGTGAATGTTCTCATTCTTTGCTGGTTTTGATTTTCAGCTTCATTCCATTGCTTTGATAGTTTCAATGTTTTTAAATTATAAAGACTAACTTTGTGCCCCAGCACATGATCTATCCCTAAGAATGCTCCATGAACACTAGAGAAGAACATTTATCCTGGTGTTTTGGGGTGTAACGACCTATATATTTATCTGTTAGGTCTAATTCATTTATAAAATTGTTTAAGTTCTTTATACCCTTGCTGATTCTTTGTCTGGTTGTTCTATCTATGGAGGAGAGTGGTGTATCAAAGTCTCCTACAACTATTGTTGAAATGTCTATCACTCACTTCAGTTTTGCCAATGTCTGGCTCATGTCCTTTGGAATTCCTTGATTGGGAGTATAAACATTTATACAATTCTATACCCTCTTCTTGGTGAATTGTCCTTTTTATTAATATATATTGTACTTCTTTGTCTCTTATCATGTCTTTACATTTAAAGTCTATTTTGTATGATATTATTATACCTAATTCTGCTTTCTTTTGGTTACAACTTGCTTGGAACATCTTTTCCATCCGTTCACTTTCAACCTTTTTGTATCTTTGTGTCTGAGATAAGTCTCTTATAAGCAGCATATAGCTGGATTATATCTCTTAATTAACTCTGCATATCTATACATTTTTATTTGTAAGTTTAGTCTTTTAACATTCAAAATTATTACTGTAAAGGTGTTCTTGTATCCACCATCACATCCTTTGGATTTTATTTGTCAGATCTATATATTCTTTTCCCTTTTTCTCTTTTTATCCTTTAAGTTACCCTTATGGGTACTTTACAATTCTGTGACCTCTTCCAGACTTCCCTCTCCTTTCTTTTTATTCAGCCAGCAGAACTCACTTTAGTATTTCTTTTAGGACTTGTCTCTTATTGACAGATTCTCTCAGTATTTGTCTATGAAAATTTTAATTTCTCCCTCAGTTTTCGAGGTCAGTTTGGCTGGGTACTGAATTCTTGGCTGGAAGCTTATCTCTTTCAGCTTCTTAATTATATTATAACACTGCCTTCTTGCCTCTATAGTGCCAGTTGAGTAGCCAAAACTTAGTCTTATGTGGTTTCCCTTGTATGTGGATTTTCTGCTTCTTTTCAATGTATGACACACTGATTAGAATGTGTCTTGGTGATGGCCTATTTGGAGTCATTCTATTTGCAGTTTGTTGGGCTTCTCTGATTTACCTATTTTTGTCCTTTATAAGGATTGGGAAAGTTTCCCACATTATACCTTCAATTAATCTTCCTAGCCCTTTACTTTTCTCTTCTCATTCTGGAACACTGATATATGTATGTTTCATTTTGTCCATCATTTTCCTGAGATACATGTCAAATCTTTCTTTCTTTCTTTTTTGCTGTTTGCTCTTTTGTGTGTTCAAAATCAATAGTTCTGTGCTCTAGTTCATTTATTGCTTCTTCTACCTCTTCAAATGTACTGTTGTGTGTCTCTTGTATATTTTTGATTTGGTCTAAAGCATCTTTAATCTCTGTGATACCTGCCCTTTTTCTATTTAGTCTTTCAAATTCCTCTTTATGCTGTTCTAGTGTCTTCTTGATCACCTTAATGCTATTAGCCATGCAACTGATTTTATTTAATGATTTTATATGAACAACTTTGTTGTTCCAAATTATGTGCCTCCTCCAGCTTTTTAATTTGATCATTAAGCTGGGCTATATCTGTCTGTATCCTGGTAGCTTAGTTATCTTCTGTTGCCTTTCAGAATGTAAAAATCCTGATAGAGGTATTTTGAGAGTTGTTTTCCTTCATTGTTGAAAACTTTGTATTTTGGGTATGGATGTGGAGCAGGATGCAGGGTGTAGGGCAGGCCACAACAGTGCAGTGACAGGTTGTGGTGCAGGGATAGGCACAGGTTGAGGATACTACATTAGTGTCTGTGAGGGTGGGGTGCAGGACATTGGATTGTGGTGGTGCAATGCAGGTGCTGTGGGGGTGGTGTGCAGCTCAGGCAGGACTTTGAGTGCAGAAACAGGCTACTGCTTTGGGGACAGTGAAGTAGGGTGCAGTGAGAGGTGGATGGGGGCAGAAATGCAAGGAGGCTTGTGCACAGGAAGGATGTGGATGTTCACACGGAATGTAGGGGCCATGGGTATCAAAGTGTAGGGTACAGGGTGTTGAGGTCAGGGCACATGGACGGCAGTGCATGGGTGTGTCATTGCACAGAGGGAGGGATCCTGAGGGGACAGGTTTTGGATGCATGAGTGTCTAGGGGTAGGGCACAAGTTGTGGGGTTTGTGGGATTTAGTTCAGGGGTGTTCTGCACCCCACCCTCACAGGCACTGATGTAGTGCCTGTGGATGATGTTGAATATACAGGGCACTGGCATGGGTGCACTTCTGTTGTGGGTGGGGCAGGGGAGCATGTGTGTACAGGGCAGGGTTATGTGGCACAGAAAAGCCAAAAGTTTTTGGCTTTGTATGGTGTTTGAATTATTCCTAAAATGGTTTAAGGTTTTTGTGATATTGTCATGGAGTGAATGTATATTGTATGTGCAAAGAATATGTCTATCTTGTGGTCCAGATGGTAGAATGTGCTGGTTTGAAAGTACTATGAACCCAAGAAAAGCCATGTTTTAATCCTGATTTAATAATGTGGGGACAGACTTATTGTTTGGGATGGGAAACTTTGATTGGATTTATTTAGTTAATGTATACTTCTTCATAGGAAAGGCAGCTATGTGAGTACATGTGAGCACCTTCCTGGTATGAGAGAAGTGTGCTTGTGTCAATGGGGTGGGCCAAGGGTGTGCACCTGTGTGAAGCAGGTGGTTGTGGTGCAGTGGTCCAGAGGTTGTTTCACAGATGCATGGGTGCCCAGTGGGGAGGTTGTCTCTGAACATGTGTGGGTCTGTGGGGGTAGGGCCTTGCACAGAGATCAAGAGCAGCAGAGCATGGTTGCACCTGGCTGGGCTGGGGGTGGATTTGGCCAGTGTGGTAGTTAGATTCAGGTGTCAACTTGGCCAGGTGAAGGTATCTAGTTCTGTTGCTGTGGGCATGAGCCAATGGTTCATGAACCTCATCTGTTGTTCATTACATCTGCAGTCAGCTAAGAGGTGTGCCTGCTGTAATGAATGATGTTTGATTTAATTGACTGATGCTTAAATGCGAGAGCTCAACGTAGCCCAGCCCAAGCAGCTCAGCATACCTCATCTCAGCACTCACAGCTCAGTCCAGGCCTTTGGAGATGCAGAAAGGAATCACCCTGGGGAAAGATGTTGGAACCCAGGGGCCTGGAGAGAAGGACAGCAGATATCACCTTGTGCTTTCCCACATAAGAAAGAACCTCAGTTGAAAGTTAGCTGCCTTTCTTATGAAGAAGTATACATTAACTAAATAAATCCAATCAATATTTCCCATCCCAAACAATAAATCTGTCCCCACATTATTAAATCAGGATTAAAACATGGCTTTTCTTGGGTTCATAGTACTTTCAAACCAGCACATCCTACTATCTGGACCACAAAATAGACATATTCTTTGCACATACAATATACATTCACTTCATGACAATATCACAAAAGCCTTAAACCATTTTAGGAATAATTCAAACACCATACAAAGCCAAAAACTTTAAAAAATCTCGTCAAAGTCAGGTACAGGCATGGCCTGTCCTAAAACAAAAAATTCTCCTCCAGTTCTGCACCTGTGAAACTCAGTATAAGTTAGCTGCTGCCAAAATACAAAGGAGAGGCTGTCATGGGATACATGTTTCCATTGTCATAAAGAGATATAGAAAGATAAATAGGGGTCAGAGTTCTCAAATATTTTTGAAAATCTGCAAGGCAAACTCCTTTAGAGGTCATATTCTGAGAGTAATTCACCACCAAGCTTTAGAGAGCAGCAGTCCCACCCTTTCCAAGGGCCTAGGTAATGATCATTCTCTTTCCAAAAGCTGTAGTAAGGGTTGCAGGACTGGGGAACATTGGTTGGACAGCTTTACTTCTGGCTCCATGTTCTCCAAGCTTTGTGTGAGCACTGGGATCTCTGCAATCTCCAGAGCACATGGTCAATCTCTCCAGAACAATGTGTGGTATCCAGTTTCCCCCAATCCCTGTTTTATGCATTGTACACACTCTGAAACCTGGGTCAGCAAAATTCTTCCTAAGCATCAAGGCAGAAAGCTCACCCTCTGCCTTTGAGGCAAACTATGCTCTCCAAGTGCATGGGTGGGTCCAGTCTCCTGACCCAAGAGTTCTTGACTTCAGACCTTAGCTTTCATGGTTCTGTAACTGAAGTATTTTTACTTTAATTTATCCCTTTTCTGTCATTTTTATACTATACTGACAGTGTGGTTCCATTTATACAGTTCCCACAACACTCTTGTGGAAACCTACAAGAGTGTTGTGGGTTTCCTATGCAGTTTACTGGGATCATACCTATCAGACAGTAGGACTTTCCACAAATCTTATTTGAATAGGTCCATTTCCAATCTCCCCTTGCCCTCTAAAGACTGAATGCTTCCATATTTTGTTAAATCCTCTGGTAGGGCCCTATTCACTGGAGCCTTACTTTCTGGAAGTCCACAATCTTCCAGATCATAAATTTCTCTTTTCTTTACACCAATGAAGACCTCAGTACTCAATTTATCTCATTCTTGTAACATTTTGCTATAAGCTTCAAGATGTAGACAGTCTTCATTTTCCACATTGATGTTGGAAATTCTTCAGCTAAGTACTCTGGCTCACCACTTTTAAACTCTATCCTCTATCCAACAGCAGTACTCAATTTGGTCAAGTTATCTGCCATTTTAAAACAGGGTTGCCATCCTTCCAGTTTACGATGACATATTTCTTATTTCTGCCTAAAGCCTCATCACTGGTGTCTTTGAATTCAGAATTCTACCAACAGTTATTTTCATAGCATTCCAGGTCTTCTCTATTAAGAGCCTTGCAAGTTTTCAAGAATCTTCCCCTTATACAATTAAAAAGCCCAACATATTCAGTGTTTGCAAACCACAGGAGCACACCACTTCTCCAGTATCAAAATTTGTATTAGTTTACTAAAGCTGCTGGAATGTGATACACCAGAAATTCAATGGCTTTTAGAAAGAGATTTTATTTTTTACATAGGAAGGTCCTCGAAATTGAACCCAGGTCTCTGACATGGCAGGGAAGAACTTTGTCAATGAGCCACTGTTGCCCAAAATGGGAATTTATCAAGTTGCAAATGTGCAGTTCCAAGGCTGTGGAAATGTCCAAGTTAAGGCAACAACAAAAGATTACCTTCACTCAAGAAAGGCCAATGTTTTCTGGAACACCTCTCTCTGCTGGGAAGGCACTTACTAGACATCTCCTGGTTCCTTGCTCTGGACTTCTTTGCTTTCCACCTTTTTTGCTTGTGAGGGTTCTGCACTTGGCTTCTCCAGGACTGGATTGCATCTCTTAACATCCTTGTGGTCTTTCCAGCTTCTGGCTTGCTTAGCATCTCATGGGAGAGCATGTGATAATGTCTGCTTGTCTAGATATCAGCTCTCTCTGTTGGCATTCTAAGTATCTCTAAATATCCATTTCTCTGTCAGCTCTGTAACAACTGTCCTCCAAGTATCTCCATCTGAGGATTCTCTGAAATATTTCCCCTTTTAAAGGACTCTAATAAACTAATCAAGACCCACCTAGAATGGGTGGAGACACATCTCGATCTAAACAAAGACGTATCTTAATCTAATCATTGTAAGGCTTTTGAGTCATACCCATGCCTGGGTGAATCTTACCTCCATGGAAACAATCCAATCAAAATTTCCCACCCTATGCAGCAGGTCTGGCCCCACAAAGATAGGACCAGGATTAAAATATGGCTTTTCTTTGGTACACACTACTTTCAAACCAGCATATTCCAACTCTGGACCCCCCAAAAGACATGTCTTTCCATATACAAAATACATTCACTCCATGAAAATATTACAAGAGCCTTAAACCATTTCAGCAAAAATGCAAATACCATTTGCCTGTCATGGTCCGGTTCATGTGTCAACTTGGTCAGGTTGTGGTGCTTGGTCATCTGGTCGGGAAAGCACTGGCATATCTGTTGCTATGAGGACATTTCATGGGCTTAAATCATGATTATGTTGATTGCACCCACAGCTGATTGTGTTCGTAATCAGCTAAGGGGAGTGTCTTCTGCAGTGAGGGATGCTTAATCTAATCATTGGAAGGTTTTAAGGAGGATCCAGAAGAGACAATCACTTTCCTGCTTCAGCCAGTGAACCTCTCCTGTGGAGTTCATCCAGAGCATTCATTGGCGTCATCAGCTTCACAGTCTTTCCTATGGATTTTGGACTCTTCCATTCTCATAGTTGTCTAGCCAGCATCTCCTGAGGGTTCATTAAGGACCATTATTGTGGTTACCAGCTTGTAGCCTGCCCTACAAACCTGGGAATTGACATTGTCATGGTTACATGAGATACTTATACATTTTATATCTACAGATATCTTCTGTTGATACTGTTTCTCTAGAGAACCTAGCTAATACAGATTGGTACCAAGAGTGGTTCTTAAGAAACAGAATTTTAGAAATGGGTTTTTACAATTGGTTTTCGACTTTGCCTGGACTCAAATGCACTAAGGACACTGTTTCCAATAATCAGAATGACACTGATAATCCATGAGATGAGCTGGCAAAAGAGATAGTCAAAATATCACCACTGGATTCTTCAAATGCTTCATTTGTATGAAGCCAGGCTCTGGGCAGCAATGCTTTTGACACCTTTATGGAGTTTTGTGGAAATATGAGAAATAGAGATGTTGGCTGTTAGATATGTTGTATACAATGATGAGGGAAAGGGGTGAGCTGAAGACTTCTGATGAGAAGCTTGCATGCCATAGAAGAGATGTAAACATTTTTATGAGTGCCCTAAAAGAAAATATTATTTCCTGTACCCACAGACTTGGGATCTCCAAAAATCAACTCAGAATTTTATTGTTAGAGTAGCAACTTTACAATGTAAACTGAAATCTCAATCTTGCTTGGGGTTTGCTATTAAAGTGAGGACATTAATTGGAAAGCAGTGGGACCATGAAAAATGGGATGATGACATATGTATTAATGATGTGGTGGAGAGGTTGAAACCCTAGCTCAAGCTGTATCATTTATAGATATCCCTGTAATAGTCTTTCCTGAGAACTTATCTGCCCCACCTCTACCTGAAAGGATTAACCATAGAGTGATTAATCCTGTTTCACCAGATGAAACTGCAAATGAATACCCTGAAGCAATTGGCTTGGAGGATACTTCTAATTCTTTTCATGGCCCACCCGACCACCCCTCCTTTCTTCCAGACCTATAACTAGACTAAATTCCCAACAAGTCCCAAAAGGTGAGGTACAAAGCATCACCAAAGAGGAGGTACATTATACTCCAAAAGAATTGCATGAGTTTTCCAATATATGTAGACAGAAATCAGGAGAATGTGTGTGGCAATGGATTTTAATGGTGTGGGACAATGATGGGAGGAATATAAAGCTGGATCAGCCAGAATTTAATGATATGGGCACATTAGGCAGATATTCTGCATTCAGTCTTATAGCTTGAGGGGGCTAGAAATGGCATTGACAGTTTGTTTGGATGGTTGGCTGAAATATGGATCAAAAGGTGGCTGACATTACCTGAGGTTGAAATGCCAGAACTGCCCTGGTAAAATGTATATGAGAGAATCCAGTGGCTTAGAGAGATTGGAATATTAGAGTGGATTTATCATCAAAAGCCTACTCATACAATGCAGGAATGTCCAGAGGATGCAACTTGTACCAGAACAGTGAGAAATAAATTTGTGAGACTAGTTCCATCATCCCTGAAAAGCTCTGTAGTTGCCTTTCTCTGTAGGTCAGATACTACTGTGAGAGTTGCTGTCACTGAGCAGGAATCCTTAAAGACTATGGGGATGATGGGATCCCAAGTTGGCAGAAGCCAGGTGTCAGCACTTAATTGCCAAAGACAAGGTGGGCATGGCTATCATAAAGGACAACAGACTCAAGGCAGGGGTCAAAATAATCTGATTTGCAGAGACGTGCTGGCTAGTAGATCATGGGGTACTTATAAGCACAATAGATGGGCAGTCTACTAAATTCTTGTTTGAGCTGTGTAAGCAAAAGATTCTAGATCAAGTGAACAGAAGTCTAACTTGAATTGCAAAAAAATAGAGACATGGCCATTTAATCAATTTCCAGACTCAAGAAAGTATACAGACACAGAGCCCCTAGAATGAGGAGAAGGTCAGGTCCCTTTGGGTGAGGACCCTGTTACACTGCCACAATAATTTATCTCCCTCCTCTGACACACACAAATTCCTTACCAATAAGTCTAGAGTAGTTGCTACTTCTTGCTCATTAGGTCCAATCAACATGATATCATCAAATATCACTTCCATTTATAATATTTATCTTCCTCCAAGTCTTCCTCAAGGAGACCTATGGCCTTTATTTATTTATTTATTTATTTATTTATTTATTTATTTATTTATTTATGTATTTATTTATTCATTTGTATAGGCAGGCACCAAGAATTAAACCTGGGTCTCTGGCATGACAAGTAAGAACTCTGCCTGTTGAGCCACCTTGGCCTGCCTGAGACCTATGGCCTTTTACCAGTGTAACTGTGCATTGGAGAAAACGAAATGATCAGATATTTCAGGGATTATTAGATGCTGCTTCTGATGTGAAATTAATTCCAGGGGACCCAAAACATTACTCTCCTCCACTAGTCAGAGAAGGCACTTATAGAGGTCAGGTGATCAATGGCATTTTAGCTCAGGTCCATCACACAGTGGGTACGGTAGGCCCCTAGACCATTCTGAAGTTATTTATCCAGTTCCAGAATGCATAATTGGAATAGACATACTGAGCAATTGGCAGAATCCCCACATTGGCTATTTAACTCATGGAGTGAGGGCTATAATGGTAGAAAAGGCCAAGAGGAAGCCACTAGAACTGCCCCTAACTAGCAAAATGATAAATCAGAAGCAATACCAGATTCCTGGAGGGATTGCAGAGGTTACTGCCACTCTTGAGGATTTGAACAATGTAGGGATGGTGATTCCCAGCACATCCCCATTCAATTCTCCTGTTTGGCCTGTGCAGACAACAGATGGGTCTTGGAGGATGACAGTGAATTATTGTAAGCTCAACCAGGTGTTAAGTCCAATTTCAGCTGCTGAAATTGGATACCACATTTCCAGATGTGGTATCACTGTTTGAACAAATCCATACAGCCCGTGGTACCTGGTAAGCAGCTATTGACCTAGCAAATGCTTTTTTTCCTCAATATTTGTTAGTAAGGTCCACCAGAAACTGTTTGATTTCAGCTGGCAGGGTCAGCAATATGACTTCACTGTCCTACTTCAGGGGTATATAAAATCTCCAGCCCTATGTCATCATCTTGTCTGCAGGGAATTTGATCCTTTCTCCATCCCACAAGACATCACACTGGTCATTGTTTGATGATATCATGTTGATTGGACCTAGTGAGCAAGAAGTAGCAACTACTCTAGACTTATTGGTAAGGAATTTGTGTGTGTCAGAAGAGGGAGATAAATCCAACAAAAATACAAGGGCCTTCCACCTCAGTGAAATTTCTAGGTGTCCAGCAGTGTGGAGCATGCCAAGATATCCCTTTTATGATGAAGGATAATTTGCTGCTTATGACCCTTACTATGACCAAAAAAGGGGCACAACACATAGTTAATCTCTTTGGTTTTTAGCAACAACATATTCTTCATTTGGGTATGCTACTCCAGTCCATTTATGTAGCGACCACCAAAGCAGCTAATTTTGTGTGGAAACCTGAACAAGAGGAGTTGCTGTGACAGGCCAAGCTGCTGAACAAGCAGGTCTGACACTTGGATCATATGATCTAGCAGACCCAATGGTGCTGGAAGTGTCAGTATCTGCAGACTTTTGCAGACCCCTATAGGAAAATCATAGTGCAGACCTTAATGCTTTTGGAGCAAAGCCTTGCCATCTGCTGAAGATAAATACCCTCCTTTTGAGAAACAGCTTTTTGCCTGCTACTGGTCCTTATTAGACACCAAATGCTTAATCATGGGCAACCAAGTTAACATGAGACCTGAGTTGCCCATTATGAGCTGGGTTTTGTCTGACACATCAAACCTAAAGTTGGGCATGTGCAGCAGCACTCTATCATAAAATGGAAAAGATATACATGAGATAGGACCAGAGCATGTTCTGAATGCACAGGTAAATTACATGGGGAAGGGGCCCAAATTCCCATGGTCTGCACTCCTGTCATATTACCTGCTCTTTCCCAGGCCAGAACTATGGCCTCTTGGCATGTTTCTTACAGTGAATTGACTGAGGAAGAAAAATTTGGGCCTGGTTTACAGATGGTTCTGCATGGTATGGAGGTACTACCCAAATGTGGTCAGCTGCAGCATTACAACCCCTTTCCGGGATTTCTGTGAAGGACAGTGGTGAGGAGAGATCCTCCCAGTGGGCAGAACTTTGAGCACTGTACCATTTGGCTTGGAAGGAGAACTGGCAAGTGATGTATTTGTATACTGACTCATGGGCTGTTGCTAATGGTTTGGCTATATGGTCAGGGACTTGTAAAGAACGTGATTGAAAACCTGGTGACAAAGGGCTTTCAGGAGGAAGTGTGTAGATAAACATTTCAGAGTGGGCTAAAAACATGAAGCTATTTGTGTCCCATGTGAATTTGCACCAGAGGGTGACTTCAGCAGAGGAAGGTTTTAATAATCAAATGGATAAGATGACCCATTCTGTGGATGATAGTCAATCTCTTTCCCCAGCAACTCCTGTCATTGCCCGATGGGATCATAACATAGTGGTCATTTTGATAGGGATGGAGTTATGTATGGGCTCAGCAACATGAACTTCCACTCATCAAGTCTAATCTGACTATAGACACTGCTTAGTGCCCAATCTGCCCCCCATAAGGCACCAGTTCCTGAGGAGATCAGCAAGCTACATGGTGGCAGGTTGATTACATTGGACCACTCCCATCTTTGAAGGGGCAGTGATTTGTTCATACTCTGGATATGGGTCTTCTTTTCCTACATGCAATGCTTCTGCCAAAACAACCATCCATGGACTTACAAAATGCCTTATTCATTGACATGTTATTTCACACAGCATTGCTTCTGATCAAGGAACCCATTTCACAGTAAATGAAGTGCAGGAATGGGCACATTCTCTGGTCTTACCATGTTCCCCATCATACAGAGGAAGCCAGATTGATTGAATGGTGGAATGTCCTTTCAAAAACTCACTTACAGTGCCAACTAGGTAGCAATACCTTGAAAATCTGTGTTGATGTCCTCCAGGAGGCTATGTATGCTCTGAATCAGCATCTAGATTATGGTGCTGTTTCTCCCATAGCCAGGAACCAAGTGATGGAAATGAGATTGTCACCACTCACTATTACCCCTAACAATCTACTAGAAAAATTTTGCTTCCTGTCCCTGCAACCTTGAGCTCTGCTGGCTTACAGGTTCTAGTTCCAGAAGGGGGAGTGCTTTCACCATTAGAATTGTATTGGAATCTGAGACTTACATTTGGTCATTTTGGACTACTCATGTCCCTGCATTAACAAGCCAAGGAGGGGTTACTTTATTGGCTGAGCCGATTGATCCTGACTATCGGGGGAAATAGGAGAGTAACTACACAACAGAGGTAAAGAAGAGTTTTCCTGGCATACAGGAGATTGTCTGGGGCATCTATTCTAGTTTGCTAGCTGCTGGAATGCAATATACCAGAAACAGAATGGCTTTTAAAAGGGGGAATTTAATGAGTTGCTAGTTTACAGTTCTAAGGCTGAGAAAATGTCCCAATTGAAACAAGTCTATAGAAATGTCCAATCAAAGGCATCCAGGGAAAGATGCCTTGGTTCAAGAAGGCCAATGAAGTTCATGGTTTCTCTCTCAAGTGGAAGGGCACATGGTGAACATACATCAGGGTTCCCTTCTCATCTGGAAGGGCACATGGTGAACATGGCATCATCTGCTACCTTCTTCTCCTGGCTTCCTGTTTCATGAGGCTTCCCAGAAGGCATTTTCCTTCTTCATCTCCAAAGGCCACTGGCTTGTGGTCTCTCTGCTTCTCATGGCTATGTCACTGTTCTCTTCTCTTTCTGAATCTCTCATTCTCCAAAATGTTTCCTCTTTTATAGGACTTCAGAAACTAATCAAGACCCACCCAAATGGGTGGAGACATGTCATCACCTAATCCAGTTTAACAACCACTCGATTAAATCACACTTCCAGGGAGATAATCTGATTACAGTTTCAAACACACAGTATTGAATAGGGATTATTCTGCCTTTATGAAATGGGATTTAGATTAAAACATGGCTTTTCTAGGGGACATACATCCTTTCAAACCAGCACAGCATCTTTTGATACTACCATGCCCGGTGATAAAAATCAATGGAAAACTGCAACAACCCAATCCGCACAAGACTACCAATGGTTCTCAAGCTTCAGGAATGAAGATTTGGATGACCCCATCAGGAAAAGAACCAGGGGCAGCTAAAGTGCTTGCTGATGGCAAAGGGAACATGGAATGGGTAATGGAAGAAGGTAGTGATAATTATGAACTATGGCCACATGATCATTTACATAAATGAGGACTATAATGCTGTTTTGTTCATGTTAGATTAAGTTGTAAAATATAAAGTTGAAGGGTTAATATTACCCATGGACTTGTACCCTATTCTTGGGAGATTTAATGTATTTTTGGTTGTATGTAGGACCATTGAGTATTGTTAGGTGAAGAGAAAATGTGTCTGCTATTGCTTTCTATTTGGACATTAAGTATGGTTTAAGATGATGGATACAGGTGCCAAATTGAAAATGGGTGGATTATTATGCTCGGGTTCATGTGTCAACTTGGACAGGTGGTGATGCCTGGTCTTCTGGTTGGGCAAGTGCTAGCCTGCCTGTTGCTATGAGGACATTTCATGGACTTAAATCATAATTAGGTTTGCTATATCCAGAGCTGATTGCATTTGTAATCAACTAAGGGGAGTGTCTTCTGCAATGAATGATGCTTAAAATCCTGGAAGGCTTTGGAGGATTCAGAAGAGACACTCACGCTTCTTGTTTCAGCTGGTGAGCCTCTCTTGTGGAGTTTTTCCAGACCTTTCATCGTATTCTCCTGCTTCACAACCTGCCCTATGGATTTTGGACTCTTCTATTCCCACAGTTGTCCAGCCATCTTCTCCTGAGATTTCATTGAGGAACTTCATCAAAGTTGCCAGCTTATGGCCTCCTCTGCAAACTTTTGACACTTACATTCCCACAGCTGCCCAGCCAGCCTCTCCTTACAGTTCATTGAAGGCTTTCATTGTAGTTACCAGCTTGTAGAATGCCCTACAGACCTTGGACTCTACATTCTCATGGTTATGTGAAAACTTTTACAAATATTAATCTATGGATATCTCCTGCTGATTCTCTTTCTCTAGACAACCCTAGCTAATACAACATACAAAGTTAAAACACTACAAAATCTCTTCAAAGCCAGGTACAGGTATGATCTCTCCTAAGACAAAAAAGGTCCTCTGGCTCTGCCCTGTGAAACTTACAACAAATTATCTGCTGCCAATATACAAAGGATAGACAGTCATAGGATACATGTTTCCATTTCCATTGAGACAAACAGAAAGGTAAGTAGAGGTCAGCAGAACTAAATATTTTCAAAAATAATCAGGGCAAACTCCATTAAATGTCAAATTCTGATAGTCAGTCATCCTTGGTGCTTTAGGAAGCAGAAGCTCCACCCTTTCCTTGGAAGTCATCTTATTCTTCCAAAAGCTGTAGTTACAAGACTTGGACACATTGAAGGGCAGATCAACTTTCTTTTGGGTCCATCCTCTCCAAGCTTCTGGGTAGCATCCAGGATCTCTGCTATCTCCAAAACCATACTTAACCCCTTTAGGACAATGGTCTGCTAGTGATGCTCCTCTGAATCTTTAGTTTATGCACTGCAGTCTGTCTGAGGCCTGAGGAGGCAAAACTCTTTCTGAGCACCAGGGCAAAAAGCTTGCCCTCTACCTTTGTGGCAAACTCACCTTCTCCATGTGCATGTGTGGGTTCACTCCACTGACATGAGGTTTCTTGGCTTCAGACTTTAGCTTCCATGGTTCTGTTTCTGAAGTCATTTTTCATTCAGTTTGTCTTTTTCTGTCCCTTTTAGTGGAAACTGGCAGTGGTTCCTTTTATACAGATCCCACAATATTCTGGTTGGTTTCCTATGAAGTACACTGAGATTATACCTATCAGACAATAGAGCTTTCCACAAATCCTGTCTGGATAAGTCCATCTCCAATCCTCATTTGTCCTCTAATGGCTGACTGCTTCCATGTTTAGTTAAAACCTATTCACTGGCATCTCACTTTCTGGAAGTCCAGAATTTTCCAGCCCATTAATTTTTCTTTTCTATGTACCCAAGATTTCAGTTCTCCCCTTATTTCTTTGCTGTTGCATTTCACTAAAAGCAAGGAGTAGTCAGGTTGCATTTTCCACATTTAGGTTGCTAATTTCCCCACCTCACTAGTTTACCACTTTTAAATTCTTATGTACAACCAATAGAGTACTTAATTAGGTCAAATTACCTGCAATTTTAATACAAAGGTTTTCTTCCTTCCAGTTTGCCATGACACATCCCTCATTTCTGCCTAAAGCCTCATCAGAGATATCTTAGTATCTACTTTTCTACCGATGGTCTCTTCATAAAAGTCTGGATCTTCTACATCAAGATCCTCACAACTCTTCCAAAATTGTCCTCTTATTCCATTTAAAAAGCTCTGTCAACATGTTTGGTATTTTCAAACTGCAGGAGCACCGCACTTCTCCATTAACAAAACTTCATTAGTTTGCTAAAGCTATTGCAATGCATCATGCCATAAATGGAATGTCTTTTAAAAAGGAAATTTATAAAGTTGCAAATTTACAGTTAAAAGGCTGTGGATAGGTCCAAATTAAGGCACCAACAAGCAGTTACCTTCATGATGGTGGATTTATACAGAGAAGGTAGGGTTTAACAAATGAGTATGAATGTTGAATCATTATATTGATATTTCTTTTGGGCTCCAGTATTTTAGAGCAGCTAGGAATAAAAACCTAAAATTGTGGAATTGTAACCCATATCAAATTCCAAAATCTCTTCTATAACACTTATTTTAATGTACTTTGAGATTGATTGCTTTTTTGTATATGTTATTTTTCACAATAAAGGAAAAAGTGTCAAAAAAGGAAAATAAACATTTGAGTGAGAAAAATGTGGTCACCTCCAGTGAAGAAAATATGATGCCACTAGGAACATTTCTGTCATCTGGGAAGAGACCTGGATCACATCTACTTGTCCCTTGTTCATGGGCTCCATTCCTTTCAGCCTCTTTTTCTTCTAGGAGTTTCACACTGGGATTCTCCCCAGCTGGGTTTCAACTATTGGCTTCCCTTCTTTCTCTCCAGTTTCTGGCTTGCTAGTGTCATATGGAAGGCATATACTAACATCTGCTGAGCTGTGCCTGCTCTCAGCATCTGCTCTCTACTTCAGCACTCCAAGTATCTCCAATCATCTGTGTCTCTGTCAGCTTTGAAGCAAATGTCCTCCAATAATCTGTACCTGAGAATTCTCCAAAATCTTTCCTCTTTTAAAGGTCTCTTTAACCAAGACCAAGTTGAATGGATGGAGTCACAACTCAGTTTAATCAAAGGCCACACTGACAATTGAGTGTGTCATTGCTCCCCTGAAGTCATCTAAACAAATGGTCACACCTACAACTGGCTGTATACCTCCATGGAAACAGTCCAATCAAAGTTTTCCACTCTAAAATTGGTTCAAGAAGACTGGCTCATGATTAAAATATTGCTTTTCTTGGTAACAGATTACTTTAAACTGGCACACTCATAAGTCACAAATTTGAGGAAAGTTATGGGAAGAAAAGAGTTGGATATCATTCACAGGAAAAGAATATATTCCAAGAAAGTAAGTCATCATAGGCAGTAAGATTCCACGGGAACACATTCAGCATATTCACCTCTTCATACATAATCCAGAGCTTTCTTGCTATTGCAATTTTTACTGTTATTGTTGAGTAGTATTTGCAACACAGACACACAAAATGCAGATAATATTAGGAAAACCTTATTTTGTCAAAATTGCTACCTAGTGGGTAACACATCTAGATGATTTAATAAAAATAAATAAAAATGTATCATGTAAATAAAAAACAATAAATTTTAAATATATTTATAATAATTGTAAATTAGTTCATTGCATCAGGGGAGAGGTGAATGGTTAAGTTTATAGATGTCAAATAATGAAGGGGTAATCAGCCTGTAACAGATGGAATGGAATTTCATGTCCCATGATATGTTTCCCTGACCCTTTAGTTTGGAATACAGGGCTGTGGATCTGCAAGACATTTTGTGGGAAATTTTAATAGGCATGGAAGATACAAGTTTCTGCTGCAGACAAGGCAGTGTGTAGGAACTTCTGCAATCAAGGGATCTCAAATCCAATTCACAAGCACTGGGACCTAGATCATTTACCCCCCAGTCAGACCCTATATCAAATGATCAGTATGAGATGAAAGAAGTAATATTCAACCTAATGAAGAAGGGCAGATATGATTAAAATTAATCAAAATTTATTCTAAGTGGAAAGGTGAATAGGATATCTGACAGCATAGATTTCAAATTGTGATTATGAAGATAGTTAATAATTAAAAGTAAATATTTCTTCCATAACAGATTAATAGTATGACTTTAACAATTCGAGTAGATTTATAAACACAAATACTTATTTCATGATCACTATGGAAGATAAATATAATAGGAACAAAAACACTCATTATTAAATTAATTTGCATTTTAGTTTGGAAGAAAAATGGTGATTCTTCAAATAACTTGAGACTGGTACAACCAGAATATCTCTGTGAATATTCATAGATATCATATATGGTTATCATAAACCCAAGATATAATTAGCAAACATCCAAACAAGCAAGGTTTCAATGGTGAGTTACAACAAACTCACACAATGTCACACACATCATTGTGAAACAAGAGGTTTGAAACTGCATTTTAGAAATGTGATATTTTGTTCTTCTAGATTGTTTTAGAAGATGGAAAGAAGAAATCTTGCAGTGAATTGTTTTTCCAGATCTTTCTAGCTTAGTACAGCAGCAAAAACAACTTTCTGTGGTTTTCCTCTTTATGCACTTCCTCTTTCACCATATAAGGGAACATGCTTATCACTTTGGCCATTGGCTGTGACTATCACCTGCATTCCCCCATGTATGTTTTCCTAAGTAACTTGGCCTTTACGGACATCTGTTATATTTTCACTACAGTCTTTCAAATGGTAGTAAACACTGTGACAGTTTACAGGACTTCTTTTTTCAGGCTATCTCATCGAGCTCTTTTTTATTTCTTTAGCAAATGTGGACAGCCTTCTACTCTGTGTAATGATGTATGATAAGTATGTAGCAATCTGCCATCCTTTACATTTCACCTCCATAATGAATCCCCCACTTTGTGTCCAACTGATGACTGGGCTCTGGATTGTTACCTATATCCATGCCTTCTTCCACACTGTCCTAATGGCATGTTTCTACTTCTGTGGCTCAAAGGCTACAATCATTTTATCTATGATCTGAGAGCTCTCCTGCTGTTATGTATCCTTCAACATGATGGCCATTTGTATGGTAAGACCTCTGTTGGCTCTCATACCTTTCATTTCCATCCTCATATTTTATTTGCTTATCTTCTCCACTGTTCTTAAATACACTTGTATTCAGGAGAAATACAGAGCCCTTTCCACCTGTGGCAGCCACTATGTCAGTGTTGGTCATATTTATGGCACAGCCATTGCTATCTACATCAACCCTTCCTCTTCTCATACTCTTGTGAAGGATGTACTCTCATCTGTCATGTGTAAAATAGTGACTCTGATGCTGAATCCTTTCATCTGCAGTCTAGGGAATAGGAATATATAGAGACCATACATGAATGTGCTTTGTAAGTGTAGAGACTTCCATGAGCAACCAGGACCTCAATGAGTGAATTAGTAATACTATTTTAGTCTTAAAGAAAATAAATCCATAGGGGGTAATAATAACAGTAATAAGATAAACCTAAGGCTTTGCTAAATGTCTCTATTTTTGAAAATGTATTACACACTTTATATGGATTTTTCAAATTACTTTTTTGAATAAATGAATGAGATAAAATTACAAAACCCATTTTTCAGGTAAATATTATGCCTACCACCCAAGCATATAAAAAAGGAAGTGCCTTTGATTTCATACAATGTATTTGAGACATGAGATATTAGCTGTGAAAATGTTTCCAAACATTACAGATGAGAATATTTAGATAAACCCTTAAGTTATTATTTATATGTCAATATTTTCAATTAAATATAAATATATGCAAGTACTGCCTCCACAAATTAGTGGGTTAAGAAGGCTCTGTCTTTTTTTATTTTTACAACATCTGTTAAATTTACTTATTTCTTAGATTCTACTAAGCATGATAGTTTATTTGGGCAATGGCCTACCTTTAATCTTTTTTTTTTGCATGGGCAGGCACTGGGAATCAAACCGAGGTCTCCGGCATGGCAGGCAAGAACTCTGCCACCGACCAATGGCCTACCTTTATATCACTTTGTACACATGAATTTATTTGGAACCAATACAACTCAAAAAATAGAAATTAAAAAACATTTCTCAAGTTTTCCTTCATGAGAAAGGAGCTGGAGGGAATTCCCCACAATGTATAGTAATTTGAGATATAGTGTAATGTACACCTGAACCTTTGCAGCATTCATTTAATTCAAAGAGTCATATTGTTCAGAAAAGGGGCAGAGGTCTCTCAATCATCCTGCTTATCAAAATAGTGCAGATAAATCACTCATTCAGCTAGATGTACATGGGATAGAAATGTTGAAAGAAATCTAGAAGACATAAGAATTTAAAATACTAACTGAAATAACTCATGTAGTCACTATTGTTTGAGAAAATTGATGTTCCTTTCTCTTAAGACAAAGGCTTTTCAAAAATTTTTAATAATTCTAAGATAAAACTTTTAAAGCATGTATCAAATATTCATGTTGATCATAATTTCTCCTTTTCTTGATGACACAGTCATAACAATAGTCAATTATCAAAAGATGATGCAATATATTGATGCCCACTAGGCTGGGCTGGCTGTCTCTATGCTAAAAGTTCTTGGTTAAGGTATTTTATGTAGTTTTTTTCTCCTTTTCAAGTCACCACTTCAAACTGTTAACAAGTTGTAGGGTGGGAAAACAAATATTGAAAAATTTTAAAACCTCACATAAAAACAAATGCACAAACTCTAATGTATGGATTGTGACTTAAGTGGGTTGTTCAGAGGCATTTTCTTTAACTGTTACAAGCTTCTCAGTGTGTTCCATTTTGTTGAGATTTCCAGATTATCTCTAAGTGAATGAGGTATTACTGCACATAAATATTTAAACATGATCATTTGACTATCAACAGAAAGATATAACTAAACAGTACCACTTTTATAAACAAAGCATTCTATAACTTTAAAGTAACATTGGGTATTCTGGTTAACATTTCAGTTTTTTTCCTGATGACCCCCCAAAAAAAACTGAACATAAAAAAATGTCTTATTGGTATGATCAGTTTGTCCAATAAAGTAGAAAAAAATTAAGGGGCAATCATATGACAGTTAATGCATGTCTGCTTCCAATATATTTAAAGATAATATTTTTAATAAAATCAATAAGGTAGACCTTTTGCATTTTCAAGCTGAGAATTCAAGGTACTTAAAAAATTGTAAATACACATGCATACAAATTCATCATATATACAAATTTTCACAAATTTAGGAAGTTGCAAACAAATTAGAATATCATGGTGAACTTGACAAGCTACATTTAAATGCTTTACCACTGACACATTCCTGAATAAAGTGGTCATAGTAGTTTTAATAAATTTTCTACATTGTCTTTTGTGCTGGTTTGAAAGAATTTATGTACCCTAGAAAAGCCATGTTCTAATCCTAATCCCATTTTGTAAAGGTAGCCGTTTCTTCTAATCCCTATTCAGTACTATATGTTGGAAATTTTAATTATAGTATCTCCTTGGAGATGTGACTCAATCAAGTGGGTGTATCAAGCATAGTTAGGTGAGACACACCAGGGTTATGCCCCAAAGATCAGTTCACCTGTATAGTTATATCCTCCTTGGCCACCAGGCACCCACATTCACAAGCATCACTGTAACATTCCCAAACTGTACCTATACCTGCTGTTAAAAAATTCCTCACACTGAGGGCCCCACCCCATGCCCTGCTCCCTGCTGTACAACCATCCTGCAAACACAAGGCCTTAGACTACTGAAAGAAATAAACCCCCAAAGTAAATCAATCAAGATATTTTCATGTGACAAAGACAGCTGAAGATCACAAAGCATATCACAATTCAGACAGATATAACCCTGCCTAATAACCAAATTATAACACATGAGGAGATGAAGTTGGAACAACTAATCAAGGATGTTCATACAACTCTACTTAATAAAATAAGTGGGATATCAAATGACATAAAGAAGATCAAAAAAGAGTACAAGAGCATAAAGAGGAATTTGAAAGAATAAATAAAATAATAGTTGAAATCACAGAAATTAAAGACTCTGTTGGCCAAATAAAAAACATACTAGAGGCACAGAGCACCAGATTTGAAGAAAGAATAAGTGATATAGAGGGCAGGATAATTGAATTTGAAGACTCAAAACAGCAAATGGCAGAAAAGATAGAAAAAATTGAAATAGAACTCAGAGAAAGGATAGATGAAACAAAGTGCACAAATATAAGAATCATTGGTGTCCCAGAAGGAGAAGAGAGGAGTAAGGAGTAAAGAACTAGGAAGAGTGTTGAGGATATAATGGGGGAAAACTTCCCAACCCTCATAAAGGACATAAATATACAAGTCAAAGAAGCCCAATGAACTCCAAACAGAATAAATGCAAATAGGCCTTCCCCAAGACATATGCTAAGCAGTCTATCAAATGTTGAAGAGAAGCAGAAAATCTTGAAAGTGGTAAGATAAAAGCAATTTACTACATATAAGAGAAACCAAATAAGATTGAGTTCAGGCTACTCAACTAGCACCCTGGAGGCAAGAAGGCAGTGGTATGATATATTCAAGATCCTGAAAGAGAAAGACTTCCAGCCAACAATTCTATACCCAGACAAATTGCCCTTCAAAATTGAGAGAGAGATTAAGGTTTTCACAGGCAAAGAAATCCTGAAAGAAACTGCCAACAAGAGATTGGCCCTACAAGAAATATTAAAAGGATTCTGACAAATAAAATTAAAAATATAAGATGGTGGAATCAAGAAACACCTTTACAGTAATAACTTTGAATGTTAATGGATTAAATTTACCAATTAAAAATACAGATTGGTGGAATGGATTAAGGAACACAATTTGATGCTCAAAAAGCATCTGACAAAATTCAACATCCTTTTCTCTTAAAAACACTCCAAAAGATAGGAATCAAAGGTAACTACCTCAATATGATAAAAGCAATACATGAAAAGCCAATGGCCAGCATCATACCCAATGCAAAGAGACTGAAAGCTTTCCCCTAAGATCAGGAATGAGACAGGATTCTTACTGTTACCACTACTAGTCAACATTGTGCTAGAAGTTCTAGCTAGAACAATCAGGCAGGACAAAAAAATAAAACACATCCAAATTGGAAGGGAAGAAGTAAAGCTTTCATTATTTTTCAGATGATATGATACTATACTTGGAAGATCCTGAGAAATCTACAGCAAAGTTACTTAAGCCAATAAACAAATTCAGCAAGTTGGCAGGATATATAATTAATGTACAAAAATCAGTAACATTTCTATACATGAATAAATACCTAACTGAGGATTCAGTTAAGGAAAAAATTTCATTCAAAATAGCAACTAAAAGAATCAAGTACTTAAGAATGAATTTAATGAGGGATATAAAGGACTAGTACACAGAAAACTGCATAATATTGCTTAAAGAAATCAAAGGAGATCTAAATAGGTGAAAAGACATTCCCTGCTCATGAGTTAAGATGTCAATTCTACCCAAATTGATGTACAGATTCAACACAGTATCAATCAAAATTCCAACAACCTACTTTGAAAACTTGGAACAGGTAATCATCAAATTCATCTAAAAACATACAAAAAAAAGAAGAACAAAGGGGAGGGTTAATGCTCTCTAACTTTAAACATGTTATAAAGCCACAATAGTCAAAACGGAATGGTACTGGCACAAAAATAGAACCACTTACCAAAGGAATTGAACCACTTACCAAAGGAATTGAATCAAGAGTTCAGAAATAGACCACCAAATCTATGGTCAGCTGATTTTTGACAAGACCCCCAAATTCTCTGAACTGGAACAAAATAGTCTTTTCAATAATTGGGCATGGAAGAACTGGATATCAACAGCCAAAATAATGAAAGAGGACACATATCTAACATCCTATACAAAAATTAACTCAAAGTGGATCAAACACTTAAATATAAAAACTAGTATTGTAAAGCTTGTAGAAGAAATTCTAGGGAACCATCTTCAAGACCTAATAATAGGAGGATGCTTCCTGAAACTTTACACCCGAAGCACAAACAACAAAAGAAAAAATAGATAAATGGGGACTCCTCAAAATCAAGTGTTTCAGCATCTCAAAAGACTTTATCAAAAGGTTAGTTAGGCAGCTAACTCAATGGGAGAATAAATTTGGAAATCACATATTAGACAAAGGTTTGATATCTTGTATTCACAAAGAAATCATATAACTCAACAAAAAAAGAACAAACACCCCAATTATAAAATGGGCTAAAGACATGAACAGACATTTTTCTTAAGAGAAATATAAATAGATCAAAAGCACATGAAGAGCTGCTCATTTTCATTGGCCGTAAGGGAAATGCAAATCAAGATGACAATGAGGGTGGGCCACAGTGGCTCAGTGGCAGAGTTCTCGCCTGCCATGCCCGAGACCTGGGTTTGATTCCCGGTGCCTGCCCATGAAAAAAAATGAGATACCACCTCACACCTACATGAATGGCTGCTATTAAACAAACAGGAAACTATAAATTTTGGAGAGGATGTGGAAAAACTGGGACACATGTGCACTGCTGGTGGGAATGTATAATGGTACAGATACTATGGAAGACTGTTTCCTTGTGAAATGAAATATTGAGTTGCCCTATGACCCAGCAATAGCACTACTTGGTATATATCCAGAAGAGCTGAAAGCAATGACACAAGAGACATTTGCACACTGATGTTCCTAGCAGCATTATTCACAATCACCAACAAATGGAAACAAGTCAAATGCCCATCATCCAGTGAGTGGTTTAAATAAATGTGTTATATACATATTATGGACTATCATGCTACAGTAAGATGAAATGATGTTCTGAAGCACATGACAAGATGGATGAGCCTTAAGCACATAATGCTGAGTGAAATAAACCAGAATCAAATGGATAAATACTGTATGATTTCACTTTTATGACCATAATAAAGGTATAATTATAGGGTTATAATACAGAATATAGGGACTTAGAGATACATAGAAGCTAGAGATGGGTGAATGATTAGCTAATGAGGTTGAACTCCAATGTAAGAAATAGAGAGAAGTGAAGGTGTTTCTCTAATGGGTCTACAAATAATATTACCATATTGAAGATGAAGAAGATTGAAAGGGGTTGTATAGACCTACATGTCTCACTGATTAACACTAGAAATATAAACCAGCTCTTGCAAGAATTACTTAAAAGATATGATTCATGTACAAACAGTGTTTAAATCCAGGCTACAGGGGGGAAACTGCTGTTGCATGCCATGAGCTGTGTTCAAAAGGAAAATATCAGAACTACCACAGCAGTAACAGAGGTAAATAAGGGGGGGGGGGAGTGACAAGAGTTAAGAGGAGGTTTTGATTTCCTATTTGGCAAGGGTGTATTTGGTTTATTTTCTCTTGGGGACAATGAAATTATCTAAAATTGTGAATATTGATGAACTGTGGCCTTTGGGCACAATACATGATGCCTGATGAATGTAGATGGCTGAAGAATTCACTGACTGAGAAGTAGGTTGGTGAATATTGGTGTACACATATGAACAAAGGTTGTGCTGCTACAAAAAGGAATAAATTCATGATGCATGCAATGTTGTGAATGAACATGTGGGTTATCTGGTGAGGCAAAAACAAGCCAGAAACAAAAGAACAGCAATGGTATGATCTCCTTTAGAAAATGCTGATAAGAAAAAATGGGCCTAGATTGTAAGCTTTTAGAGCAGACACATTAAGCCCAGAGTGGTAATAACTTGATATTTAGAGATAAGAATGCAGCCAATTAGGTTGTGTTTAAAGTAATTCAGAGCACTGGGGTAAGGAAGACAGTGTCTATATTTTAGAACCACACATACTCTCTGAGACCTAAGGAAAAAAGTTTTATTTGAGCTGGAACTGAAGTTTTCTGTAGCACATAATTTAACTCAACCTATCTGTATAGCTCATTTGAACAACTGAAACCAGGGAGCCCAGAATAAGAAAGAGGCCCTTTAGTCCTGTATATCTTGATGTAATGCCTGGATATATCCTAAAGTATATTAAGAAGATAATAAAAAAGTATTGGCAAAGTCCCTTGAGGGATGGGATAAAGAATATGGAACTATTAAACCTTACCATCAGTAATCCCCTGATACTGTATTGAACTTTAGGAACAACCAACTCAATGGGACATGCCCTTGATCCTGAGGCTTATTCTTGTGGAGCTTATTTAGCAGTGGAGAACCTTAGACTACATATAGGTATGCCTAAGAGTTCCTTCTGGAAGACCTCTTTCATTGCTCAGATGTGGCCTTACTCTCTCTAAGCTCAACTCTGCAGTGAAATAATTGCCCTCCCTCCTACATGGGACATGGACAACATACTTCAATGAGCACTCCAGTAAAGTGAATACCCTAATTAAATAATACCGATAAGTATATGAAAAGGAGCTCAGCATCATAAAACAACTGAGAAATCCAAATTAAAACTACAGTAATAAAACACCACAGAGCTTGGTGAATGTTTAAATAAAACTAACACTTACAGAAGTACAGGGTGAGGAAATGGATCATTCAGCAATGCTAGATTGAATATGGGCATAATTGTAAACCTATTGCTCAGTATCTACAAATACTTAATATATCTATACATCATGCCCCTCATTTCTCCTCAAAGACATATAAAGGATTAATGTGTACATTATGTCACCCATCAACATGTACAAGAGTGTTCATAGCAGCCTCATTTTTTATATCAAGTATCTGAAACAACCCAAATGTCATCCGCAGTAGAATGGAAAAAATATGGTAAATTTATACAATGAAATACCACTCAACAAGTAAAAAGTGATCTATGCTAAAAACAACAACATGGATGAAACTCTCTAACAAAATGCTGAATGACAAATTAGGACATGAGTTAGGATGCACATTCATATAAAGTACTAATAAATGATCAAAAATACATATCTAGAAATTAGATAACTATTACCTCTGGGGTGATCAAAGCAGAGTATGGGTGAAGTCAATATTTTATGTTCTATTCATATAATCTGCTTTTAAAAGTTGAAAATTTTTAACCTTAATAAATGAATATATTGTATTGGTAACATATAGTATGCAAAAACATACCATAGGAAGTTCCAAAATTCTTCATTGATAAATTTCAATAAAGACATTATTACATCATTAAATGAATTTTATCTACTCTCCTGAATATGTGCTTTTTGTCAGGGACTAATGTGGTATTAGGACATTCTTTCCTAATATCACAATTTTAGATAAATATTATCAGCTTCAACTTCAGATTTGAGATACCTGAAGATCAATTTCCAGTTTTCAAATTTAGACTTAGATACAGAAAGGTAATGTATCAAGTACTCTTTCAACATCATAAACTGATTCAAATAAAAAATATGATTGAATCAATTAAAGAATTTAAAAAGCAACAAATCTTGGACTATGCACCCCCCAAAAGCAACACAATGTGAGGTTCATAATTCAAGTTTTGGTTTCTGTTTATTTATTCTCAAGTTGATTCTTTTAATATAAAATTTTATGTATAATCACTCTTCAAAAATACAAATGCATTTTAAAAGTACCCACTGTTTTTCCTATACCATATATCTGAATGTGAATTTCCTTATTTTGGTAATGAAACAATTTATGTGAAAAATCTTCTGATAATTAAAAAAGCGAAGTGGAACACATTTTTATTTTATTCCTGGAATCACAACAAAATAGCTTTTTCAACTTTAGCATTCTATTGAGAATACATTTTCTCAATTGCAGTGTGAATATTTCCCTTTTCTCTTAATATTTCACTAAACACAAGGGAGAGAACTCCATAAATAAATAAAAAAACCCAATAATATTGAAGATTTTAAAACACTGTTCTAAGATTCTGTAGATTTAAGGATTGAGCAGGCACAAATAGGCCAGGACATCCAAAACAACAAATAATACAGTTAAAAATCCTGAGGTAGGTGAAATGGAAAGATGATTGATAACCAATGGCTGATAGATATATAGGAACACAGGCAGACTTATACATACACTGAAATTATGAAAGTTAATTTAATGTACAAAAGAGAATAATATTTTTCAATGACAATGAGAATATTTAGGAAAAAACTGCATATTTTCTTTTTCTCCCCAAACTTTTTCTTTCTTCCTCTTCCACTTCTCCTGTTTCTCTCTTTTTCTTTGTCTCTCCCTCTCTTTGTATCCCTATGTCTCTCTTTCTCTCAATTTAAATATGAAAAATGTCTCAAAGTTAGAACTGCATTAGTATGGGATTTAGTTATTTTGCTAATATTTGCCAACTTCATTTACTGAACACTTAGAAAAAGATATTAAAGTCTCCAGCTAATGTCTATATTTCATCTAATTCTTTCATCAATTATCACAGATGTAGTTTGGCTAATATGATACAGGTCTTGTAACCATTAAGTAAAATGGTGAAAGTTTTTCTGGGAAAGCTTTAGATAAATAAATGTTAGAGTCAGAAAGATATGAGTTCAAACCCCACTAGTTCCTTATTCCACTCTCAGTTCATTGGCTGGACCATTGACCTAACTAAATTTCAGGTACCATCTCTCACGAAAAGTAGGAACAATGATGTCCACCTCTTAAATTTCATAGTTAATAAATAACAGACATAATGAAAATATTTTGTATATTGAATATAAAATATAGAACTCATGATTTTTCATATAACCCATTTTATTCTCTTAGTAACACTAGATGAAAACTAAGAAGAGCAGATTTAAAGAGATTTTTAAAAATTGCAGATCTTCACTCAGGTCAGAAGGTCAGATCCAGCATGTGAACTCAGGCAAAATGGCCACAGGAAATCACACCATTGATCTCCATATTATACTGGCCTGGAGTAAATAATGATTACTCCAATATGGCCTTTTTATGCAGATATTTTACACATTTGTTAAGTTTTCAAAGAGATGGTTGCCAATTGGTCCTCTCAGTTTCACTGAGTGATGAATGTGAAAGAAATAAATAACTGTATCCCACAAATAGGAATTGCTGAGACTGAGAGAGTCATATGATTAATCAGTTTAGTGCAGAAACAAGTCATATATTAAAATATATAATATTGTCTCTCAAATGTATGCAGCTATCCCCTATGTACTCTCTGAATGATGAAAAATTCATGTTCCCTAAATGTATAGGTTTTGCTGTTGAGGGCAAGGGTACACCCACATTTTTAGGTAAGGCAGAAAATACAGACCTGTTTCCAGAACATAGACAATGGTGCTGTTTTCATCTGAGGGCATTCTCAAATAAGATATGTATGGAAAAATGTGGTTAAACATTCTTCCAGGCTTTGATTTGTAGATACTAACAAAAGAAAACTCTCCTTAAGGCTAAGCACAAATATTATACATATTTGAGTGCCTTGTAGTTACTGTCATAAGTAATGCCTTACCTCAACTCTTTTTTCCTTCACACTATAAATTTACCACAATCTTTTACATCATTTTTGGATTTTGTTTTTGATTTTGAAATGGAAAAGGGATAAAAATTGAAGCTATGTTTAGAGTAGCAATGAAACAGCCCAAATTAAGTTTCATAATACAATTATAATTCAATTTGAAAGATAAATAAATGAATTAACAATTAATTGAGCAAATAGAAAACACAGAGAATTCTGACAAATATTTCTATTCATTGCTATAGTTTCAAATGCCATAATAGTAATATCAATGAATCTGAATCATTGCTCTCACCTCCAATGAATAAAAATAAAATATATTTGATGATTCTTTATTTTTTTTTTACATGGGAAGACATCAGGAATTGAACCTGGGTCTCCAGCACAGCAGTTGAGAACATAATAAAATCTGAGACAAGACTAAACAAACAACAACAAAATTTCTAACACAAAAACACTGTACCACCACTGCCCACCCCGATGATTGTTTCTTTATCATATGTTTATTGAATCAGAATGCTTATTTTCAAACAAACCTTTATTTTCCTATGCCTGCAAAATTCACAGATTATGGGTATAGAATTTACAGAGAAGAATAAGAATAATATAATATTAATATATTTATTAATTAATATATCAATTAAATGAATTAAATATAAAATATAATTAATATATTAATATTATAACAAAAATAATAACATCCAAAACCATTGTAAAATATATGTGTTTATGGAAAACAATAAATAAAGTCAATACAATTTCAAATTATATAACATTTTTAGAAGTAGTGCTTTAGAATTAGTTTGGTTTCCTTTATGGAAAACTCAATAGATGGAATTTTTAATAACTGAATCACAGTACTTTGTTCAGTGTCTGACCCTTTATTTTTTATAAAACAGTAAATGAATACAGTAGTCATTTCAACTAAGAGATTGTTGTGTTATGTTCAAATATATAAGGTAGGTTGAACAAGGCAAAAAATTCAATAAGCTAAAAAAACCAAACACCAATTTTCTATTTTCTCTTAAATTGAGATTTGTTGAATTCTATTTCAACTATGTTTAGCTATCACAATAAAACTCAAAAAGATGAATTCAACTTGTATTATGTAGTCATAATAAAGGGATTCATAGTGGCTATGCATGCAAACCTCTCCTTAAGTTAGAATGATTTAGTCTTAGGGTTTGTTAGTGACACTAGTTAGAAAAGTCAAATTCTTATACACAGGAATTCAAATGACATAAGTCATAATAAAGCACTGCATTAATGATATTCTTATAATATTGCTCATACTAGTTTAGAAAATATTACATGCTTTGAACTGAGACCTTTTCATCAGTTCTGGCTGTCTACCATATCCATAGATTATTAAAACATTTATATAGGTTGTAAAATAATAATCAATTAATATTTTCAGCATGGAGAAGCATTTTCCAGGAAACAGTTATAATTTGTAATCTCTTCATTCAATCCTTGCTAATGTTTAAGTATAAACAGTATGCTTTTCCTTATTTTTAGAAAACCAACCATTATAACATGAAAAGAGTAATCTCCCTCTCCTTACCAATTACTCCCTCAGAGAGTAATTTGAAGCACTCCATTTAACATTTCTGGCATGAGAGAATGTTCTAACATTTCTTTATAGCTATCTCTACTAGCTATTTTACTTAATTGTATTTTTTTATTTATAACTTCACCAATATTTTGAAAAGTACAACTAAAGACTTGTCAGACCTCATATCAAAATTGCCTTCATTTAGACAAGGAAAAACTATTTTCATGGTTAAAATGTTTCAAAACTTAGCATGCCACTTTTTTATCTAAAAATATCCATTTCAGGATCAGCCAAAGGGGCTCAGCAGGCAGAGTTCTCACCTGCTATGGCAGAGACATGGGTTCAATTCCCAGAGCCTGGCCAAAGAAAAAAGCATTCATTTCATAATTGAGTTGCATTTTTTCCTTTATTGAAATAGTCTTCATTCCTAACTAAGAATTAGATGGTTGTTGGTATCAATCATCTACCTATCACACATTGGTAAAAGTTTTATACTTCCAGATCTACATGAAATTCCTTAATAGATTTGTTGGGAAATAGTGTATTTTTTGAAGCCAAATATGTGTAAAACCATTAGCATAGAGAGGAAAGCTATTTTCATTCAGTTATGCTAAAGTAAATGCATTTATTGTCCATTATGTACATAGAAAATTAGTACTGAAATTACAAATAGATAAAAAATAAATGGTCCTATTTTCAAGGAGTTAACACAAACACATGAGACTAGTAAATGCATATTGGATATTTATGACTCAATACAGTATTTTGAATTTTTAGCAAAACATAAAAAGAGCAGAATAAATTTTATAACAATTAAGGTAGCAGAATAAAATTTGCATTTGATCTAAATGTAAATATCTGATGGATAACTTAAGATAATACTAATTGTGAAGAAGAAAATTTGGACCATTTGCAAAATGACAAGTTGGCAAATAATCCCAGACATTTTTAACTGATTAGATTTTGAAATTTGGGATATCTCTGCATCAGATGGTGAGGCATTTCCATTTTCTGTGCAGAGTCATATTTATATATACCTGTGTATATTAGTTTGGTCAAACAGTAGAATCAAGATATGGAGTAAATTCATGCAAGTGGGACTGATTGATTCGTGGATTAGAGGTATCAAAATGCTTGGGAAGGGAAATGAATCTGCCTACTTGGGTACCCCATGAAGCAGAAACCGGTGAGTTAGTGTAAGACCTATGACTCTGAATCAAAAAAAGAGAGGTGTAGATGCCTCTGAATTGTGTGTGGGCTGTCCCTGGCCCCACAACCATCTATAATATGAGAAGCACCCCAAGACCATGCTGATGATTTGTGGTGTTCCACAGTGGCATACTTCTTCATCACTGGGGCCTGATAGAGCAGGTAAAAGAATCAAGAAGAGAATGCTGAACAGAGGCACATCTCCAAAGTGGAGCTGGAAGAAATATCTTTCTAACCAGTTGGATTTCTTTTACTGCTGGTGCATTCACAGGTGCTGTTATCCTGTTGACTCCCTTGAGTAATAATGAGACCCAAAACCCTGAGCTGATCAAATCAGGTTACTTGAAGTGATTGAAGGGAAGGAAGTTTATGGTCCTGTTCCTTATAGGACTTAAAGAAGGTTGCTAAACTTTTTCAAGAGTGCCCCAGAGTACTAGGCACAACTGCTTCCATTAAGGATGTACATGGAGGTGCCATTTGGCAAAGGAGTAGGAGTCGTAATTCATAGAGGATATGAGACCTGTCAGTAGATCATGGAGAGATATATCGGAATACTCCAGATAAGTAGTTAGCGACCTGTCACAACCACCAAAATAATGAACATGCATATATTTAACAATTACTTTGCCAGTAACTACCCATAATATGATAAAGGCAGAAAAAGAAAAGGGAAATACTAAGAAGGAGGTTACAGCTCTTGTTTAGAGAAGTTTATCTGCCCTCACTTTTGCTGTAAGACCTAGTAAATCTTAAGGACCTTGAACAAGAATGGACAAGGCTCCATAGAAAATATTTGGCTTTGTAGAAAACATTTGGGAGAAAGTGAGCTCCATCTTTTCTTCTAAAATTAAATAATTGCCTCCTGTGGCATGAGGTGTTTAAGTATCTTCCCTATACCTTGTTTGCACAGATTTTTATGGATTGGAAGGCTGCCACCTTGCTCAGGGCTATGTAACAGTTTCAAACAGACTGGTGGTGAAAAACTAAGAGTTTGAATGAAAACCATCTAAAGGGATATGCTAAGAAAGAAAGCCCAGGACTTGCTTAGAGGAGAATAATGTTGCCTCTCACCTAGAGACACAGGCATCCAAATCTCTAATTCCAGGTAGCACTCATTCCTTAAATGGGCCTACTATGGTACTTAGTGACTTGTGAAGTGGCCTAATCAAAGAAATGTATAGAATCTTAACTATTAAATTTGTCACAGTTTTGCTAAAGGATGCTTCTGTCCTGGTTATTCCTGCCCAAGACTATTCTTTTTCTATTATGGGAAAAGACCTCCTCAGTCAGATCATTATCACAGGCAAAAAAATCTATGATTTTTATGCTGTTGGTAGATTCATCCCAGTGAGAATCAGTTTAACATTCCTTCCCCATTCAGGTGGAAAATACACCACTGTACCAACTGACACAAGGCATTGAAAATATGAGGATTGATATAGCTAATTTCCCTAAAGAAGGGGTACTGAGTCCTTTTCATTTCATTTTATGAAGCTAGTATTAAGCTAATTATAAATGTAGGAAAGACAGCAAAAACAAGTATCAAGAAAACTACAGATGAGTAGGTCTTATAAATAAAATTCAAAAATACTGAAACATTTTTACAAATTTAATTTAGCAATATATAAAGACCAGGTGTATTTGGTTTCAGGCATACAAGAATAAGCATAGTAAGTGAAAATTAAACAATTTAATTCACCATATTAGTGGGCTAATAGGAAAAAAGGACATAATCATGTCAGTCAATGCAAGAAAAGCATTTCATCAAATTCAACAGGCTTTCATGATTAACAAAACTAATCTCAGATATGTAGGAATAAAATGGAAACTTACAACTAACAATATAATTTATGAAAGAATGAGTTATTTTCCTTTAAGATTTAGAACAAGACAAGGATGTCTGCTTTCAGCATTCACATTCAATTGGAAGTTCTAGTAAGTACAATAAAGTAAGAAAAAATCCTACGTATTGTAAAGAAGACATAAAACTGTCCCAATTTGCAGTTGATATGGTTGTCTCAGTAGAAGAATATCCCAAGAACCCAAAGAACTAATATTCAAGGTGAGTAAGGTCAAAGGATACAATATCAACACACAAAGTTTAATTACTTTTCCACTTTCTAGAAATTAACAAGTATGTATTGAAACTAAAACATGTAATACCATTTATAACCACCAAATATTGAGAAACCACAGTCTAAATCTAACAAAATATTGTTAGTAATATGATGAAGATTGGCAACTGTATGGTGATCCTGTGCTCTTTACTTCTTCACCACAACGTGGGTCTGTTAAAAACTGTCAGTGCCAAACTCAAATTCTTGAACTCCTAATTATTTTTAAAACACCCCAAATAGATAATATTGAACCATTTAAATTTAGCCTTTTCTTTGTGGACCTCACAAAATTTCACCCAAATCTACTCCCAATTGTTGAGATAAGATCTTGCATTTTAAAGCTCTAGTTGGCTTTGAAGCTTAGAGGTCTCTGTCCCATAGAGTCACCATTCTTTTGCTTCTGTGTTTTATTGCCCAGACATATAAACACCCACACCTCTTCCATTCTCCACTCCCCTAAAAGTTTGGAATTTTCCCTTGCCCTGCTTCCCATTTGATTTGTCAAACCTGCAGCATCTGGCACTGGAAGCTTCCCTGTTTGAAGAGAGCTCCCCTCAAATGCAAACATGTGTAAATGCCACCCTTTCCCATTTTGCCCCTCACCATTAAATAGCTCAAATGTTACTACCATATTGTGGTCTAACACTTTTCTAAATTTACCCTGAAATCCTCAAATGTGAACTTGCAAGTGGCAAAAAGGATCTGCAGAAAGATTTACAGTGGTGATCATGAAATAAAGATAGCCAATCAGTAGAGCAAACAATTGGCAGAACAATCCTGGATGATCTTAGTTGGTTAAGATTTTCAAAATTTGAACACTACTGCATCAGGTGAGGCATTGCCATTTATTGTGCAGAGGTTACATACTTCTTGTGGTCTCTCCCTTTGACTTACTAGCTTGGCCAAGTAGTAATGCCATACATGGGAGTAAACCAATGCCAGCAGAACTAATTTTTTGATTGAGGGTCAGCAAGCTGCCTTGGAAAGTTAGTGAGTCTGCCCAATAGGCAGATAATAGTTGTTATAAAACCTATGCTCCTGAATTGAAAAAAGAGAGGAGTATCTGCTTCTAGAGCCAGAGTTAGCTGCCCCTAACTCCAAAGTGGACTATAGTGATGGGTGCTCCCTACATCCAAACCAGTTATTAGGGACAATTATGGTGGATAGAAGAGTGAAAGAGTCATAAATGCCATACTGAAGCATGTCTCCAAAGTAAAGCTGGGGGAGATGCTTTTGTAAACAATTGGCTTTCTTTTGCTGCTAGCATGCTCACAGGTGTTCTCATCCTGTATCTTCCCATGCTTGACTGAAATGTTAAACAATATTCTGAGCTAGTCAGGATTGTTTAACTTATTATTTAACTTAACTAAAGGCAAGGAAGTTTATGTTCCTGCCTCTTTCAGGATTCCAAAGTAGATCATTATCCAACTGAAGTGGTTTTATAAGCTACTAGATGCTTGCTTATATGGGTGCTTCTAATTAGGATGCCATCTGGAGAGGAGATAAAGCAAAACCTCGGAGAAAATGATACAGATGAGTAAATCAACAAAAGATCCATGGTGATACCCTAGAAGAAAATTCAGCATGGTGTCATCATCACCAAAATAATGACTGGAGCATTTTGCATTCTACTTTGCCCATAACCACACTTAAAATGATAAAGTCAATAAAAGCAAAAAGAATGTACCAAGAAAGAGAGGGCAGTCATTGCTTAGAGGAGGATACTGTCCTTCCTTTAACCTATAGACTCAGTCTCTGCTTAAGGAGCTCATCCAAAAACTAAATGAAAAAGAAGCTTCTAGGCTGCATAGAATATCTTTGGAAGGGTGTAAACTTATCTAATGAAGGTTGAAATAAAATAACTGCCTGATGTACCTGAAGATGTAAAAAGTTTTCAGTACTATAGATGTGAAAAGTGGGAAGGACCCACAAAAGAGGCTTTGGACACTTGTCCAAATGAACTTTGTTGATATACTTTCTTACTGCTTGGAAGCCTATCCCATCCTACAGTAGGCTCAATAACAGTTCAGAGCTGAGGTGGAGGATCATCTCTGTTAGAAAGAAAAATTAGAGTGAGCTTTTGAGGCAACAGAGAGTTTGGCAGGGTAACTTTGCAAATCTTTAGGTAGTAATAAGCCCTGAATCCACACAACTGTTAGAGGGGTTTGTAAAAATATAAATCCCACTTACTGGAAAATTGTATAATACTAAAACAACTGAACAGGCCATAGATGTCCTAGATTTAGGAAAAACTCATGAAAAACAAACTCAGAATCAAGTATTGCCTGTTGATTCCACAAAGAATCTATCAGAAGTGAGGTTACTCCCAAAGGCCAAGCAAACAACCTACATCCTGCTCTCCCCTTGAACATGAGGACATGGATGAATAATAGAGTTTAAAATGGATGCTAATTGACTAGGAAGTCCCAAATTAGATGATTGCTGTTAAGTTAGTGCAGCAATTACCACACTTATGAGGGTGAGGAGGCAGTCTAACTGCCTACACATACTCCCAGTCAATCTCCTTCACTGGCAGTGACCCTCACCCATACAGGGACAGGGAAGTGGTAGAAGCTGGCCCCTTTTAGCAGATAATCTAAATTTAGGTGATTATCTGCTAAATTAATAAGTATCACATTATTAATTGTGATAATGACTCTCAAGACTATATGATACAGGCTAGCTCTGTTATATACTGACAAACAAATCTCTAATTTCTGATAGCTTTCATTTCTTAAACAGTCTCACCCAGGTACTTACTGGCTTGGGAGAATAAATAATGAAATGAGTGAATATTTACTTAATTATGAAAATTGGCCCAGTCTTGTAAAAGATTCTTCTGCTCTGGTTGTTCTGGCTCAAGATATTGTTTTCTCCATTTTTGGTAAGGAGCTCCTCAGTCAACAGATAATCTTACATAACAAGCCTAAGAATTTTATGCTTATGGTGGGTGCCACATTGTGGGAACCAGTTAAACTTCCCATATTCATGAAGGAGGTAAGTATTTTTACCACAGTATCTACTGAAACATGTCACTGAAGTTTTGTGGCCTGCAAAAGCTGATATCCTTAAAGAAAATATACTGATTCCTACCATCAAGCCTCTTAAATGCTTAAATTTATTATTAATTAATAGAATCTAACCACAGATTGTAGGAAATTAAATAAGACTACATCCTTTATTCATGCCCCTCTGACTGGTACTGTACAATTAATGGATGACATTCAAAACAACATGGGGGAATTTGTTTGGAGATATTAATTCAGCTATCATGCTCTATTCAGATAAAATTTCAGAGAAAATCCACATTTCAACTTGAGAACAAGAGTGTACCTTTCTCTTGGGCCTATGGGGCATGCAAATATCTTTGCAATTATGCACAGGCTTTGCAGACAAAACCTGTACACCAGCTCCACACTTTCACCAAAACTCAGCTTTGGCATTGTATCACTGATATCCTCCTCAGTGGTCCTGTGTAAGAATGTCACACAACCATGAGTAAACCCTTCATTGAGGAGGACAATTACCTCACACAAGGTACAAGGAACTTCCTAGTTGATCAACTTTTGGGATATTTCTGGAACTTGGAAGGGAAAACTCTTCCCACTCCAGTAAAATAGAGGCTCCTACCACTCCTACTTCAGTTAAGAAAGACTAATATTTGGTAGGAATGTTGGATTTTGGTGCCAATGTATTCCACACCTCCAATTTTGCTGGCTCCTATCTATACAGGCACCTAGAAGTTCTCCCCTTTTCAGTGGAGAACTATGTAGCAGCAGGAATCATATAATAAAGGAAGACATTACTTCAATTTTCCCAATAGTATCCTAAGGGAAGGACTTAGAATTAGTTTTGGCCACCCTAATATTTTCTCCATATAGCCTCTGGATCAAATGGACAGGTAAATAGCAACCCATTGGCTTTGGGTGTTCAGGTTCTCAGACTCAGTTCAGAGATATTCAATGCTAAGAAAGCAAGTCCCATAGCATGTTGAGCATTTAATGAAACCCATGTTTTTACTGACGTACAGCCAGCTGCCTTACTAACAGATTCCTGTTGCATCTTGGGAAATGGAAAAGTTCCCTGCAAAATTAGACTGGCAAATGGGACCTCTTTATTAAAATGAAAGTGGTATCTACAAGACTGATCAAATTCCAGACTTACTGGAATGTCACAACTCCATTGTGAAATAGAAATATACCTTACTACTGAGGTTAAACTGCCAACCAGTCCCCTGAAATCGCTATTACTCTTGCTCAGTGCAGACTGCAGATAAGATGGACAACATCTTCTACACAAGATAAGCAATTGTCTTTTTAATGACAAAGTAAACATGGGGTAAAAGAAAGCCAGGCTATTGACAATAATAGTCTGTCATCTCAAATTTCCCTATGTATAATAGAACAAAGTGCCCAATGGCCTGAGCTGCACGGGATAATCCTAATAAAAGAAAGACCCTAAAAAATACCATATATTAGATTCATATTTTTACTGATTCCTATTCTGTAACTAATGGGCTAAACAGATTGGAAGGCCTTTTGCAATATCAGGACTGGAGAATACAAGGCAGAGACAATAAGGGTAAAAAAATTTTGGGAAAAATCTTCACATTGTCTCCCATGCTGCACATCTTGGTGTCCAACACCTTGGCTCATTGCAAATGAGGCTTGAAGGAGTCAATGTTACAACAACAAACTGATAAGCTAACCAAAATACCAAAGCAGTTTGGCATCTGAAATGATGGAGCATCTCTAGAAATTTCATATGTTTTACTCTATGGTATCTGTGGTAGTTAGACTCAGTTGTCAACTTGGCCAGGTGAAGGCACCTAGTTCTGTTGCTGTGGACATGAGCCAATGGTATGTGAACCTCATCTGTTGCTGATTACATCTGCAGTCAGCTAGGAGGTGTGCCCGCTGCAATGAATGGTTTGACTTAATTGGGTGGTGCTTAAATGAGAGAGCTCAATGTAGCACAGCCCAAGCAGCTCAGCATGCCTCATCTCAGCACTCACAGCTCAGCCCAGGCCTTTGGAGATGCAGAAAGAAAACACATGAGGGAAAGTTGTTGGAGCCCAGAAACCTGGAGAGAAGGCCAGCAGAAATCACCCTGAGCCTTCCCACATAAGAAAGAACCTCAGATGAAAGTTAGGCACCTTTCCTCTGAAGAACTAACAAAATAAATCCCCTTTTATTAAAAGCCAATCCATCTCTGGTGTGTTTCATTCCAGCAGCTAGCAAACTAGAACAGTATCTATTAGCAGGCATATAAGAGGGCAGGGTACTTGAGAATCAGAGGGTTACAAATATGGATTATTAATCATCTCAGCAGAAAGCTATTTGCACAAAGTTTATGGACTATACCATATGACAGAAATCTAGACACTATGTCTACTGAATGAGAGGATAAATCCAGAGGAGAGGGGCCATATCAAAATTTCAAATGACTCTATTTGGCCTCCCCTGTTAAATGTAGGAGTCATAAAATTTTCTTTAAAAATGGTATATAACTATATAGGCCTACTATTGACTTGTCAACAGGTATCACTAAGGGTTCTCCAGGGAAATAGAACCAACAGTGTATATATATATACACACACACATACACACATATATACGTAGATACATATATGTATACACATTTATATGTAAATACCATATGATTTATTATTGTCATTTGCTTATGTGACTATGGGGATGGGCAAGTCCAAATTTGGTAGGGCCTACTCTAAGTTGAAAACTCCAATGAAAGTTTTTGATGAATTCCCAAGAAGCTGGCTTGCTGAGGTAGAAATAGAAAGTCCTCCTTCTTATTACTAAAATCATCTTTCTCCTTCTAATAACTTCAACTTATTGGATGGGACTTCTCTCATTGTTGAAAGCAATGTTCTTGGTTGATTGTAGATGGAATCAGCCATAGATGCTTTTCTAGTTTGCTAGCTGCCAGAATGCAATATACCAGAAATGGAACAGCTTTTAAAAGGGGGGATCTAATAAGTTGCTCATTTACAGTTCTAAGGTTGAGAAAATGTCCCAATTAAAACAAGTCTATAGAAATGTCCAATCTAAGGCATCCACAGAAAGATACCTTGGTTCAAGAAGGCTGATGAAGTTCAGGGTTTCCCTCTCAAGTGAGAAGGCACATGGTGAACACAGTCAGAGTTTCTCTCTCATCTGGAAGGGCACATGGTGAACATGGCATCATCTGCTAGCTTCTTCTCCTAGCTTCCTGTTTCATGAAGCTCCCCAGGAGACATTTTCCTTCTTTATCTCCAAGGTCGCTGGCTGGTGGACTCTGATTCTCATGGCTATGTCATTCTCTGCTGTCTCTGAATCTCTTCTTCATTCTCCAAAATGTTTCCTCTTTTATAGTTCTCCAGAAACTTATCAAGACCCACTCAAATGGGTGGAGATATGTCATCACCTAATCCAGCTTAACAACCACTCTTGATTAAATCACATCTCCAGAGAGATGATCTGATTACAGTTTCAAATACATAGTATTGGATAGGGATTATTCTGCCTTTATGAAATGGGATTTAGATTGAAATATGGCTTTTTTAAGGGGACATATATCCTTTCAAACCAGCACAGATGCAATCAGTTTACTGATGATTTAATTCCATGAACTATCCTCACCAGTAACAATCAGGCCAGAGATTACTTGACCAAACAATTAGACACCAATATGTAGCAAGGTTGACACGTGAACTTAACCATCACACTATATAAAATGCCAACCATTGTTAATGTTATTGTAGTGTTTAGGAAAAGAACTTTTGCAAATTTGATAAGTGCCACAAGTTGTACAATCAGACTAAGGCATTACATCATTGCAAAGCAAAGATAGTAATGGGTTTTATAAAATAGTATTCCTTGTTGTTTTCTCATGTCTTTTTATCTGCAGCCATCTGAAGGTATATTGAAAAGGGTAATGAGCTCTGAAAAGAAAGACTTTCAAAAAAACTTGGTGGAATTTTCCACCCTAAATGGGCAAAAGTACTCCCAACATTTTTAAGCACATTCAATTTATACCCCTATAACAAAAATGCTTCATAATGAAATTCACAACCCTTGGCGAGACCACCAATAAAGACTCCAATTCCCTACTGGTGCATAGATGACAGCTGACACAGCACAATTAGCAGTTTTCAGTCATTGGAGCCCTTACCTTACAACCCAGAGCAAAGGAACATCATAATGGTGCTTTCACATTTCCTTTCTCTCTCTCAGAGTTTAGGACATTAAATCCTGATAAAATCCTAATGTGGACCACTAATTCTGTGACTATCCTCAGCCTGCATCTGTCATCATCCAGAGAGTCTACCAATGAGAGTCCAGAGAAAGAGGCATCCCCATCTGTTTCCCACCTTCTTTACTCAACCAAAGTCACTGTAGTGACCTATGATTTACATCCAGGAAGTAGAAGTAATCATCCCTTGAACAGGTAACAGCAGAAGGAAAAAACCAGATCCCCACTTCTGGCCACAGGCAACCTCTGACTTTACACTCTACATTGCTGCTGTGCCCCCTTCATTACCTGAGGACTTTCTACACTTGCCATCATCAAAAACATATCCATTAGCAGTTCACCCTAACCCTGGAAATATACAACCTCTAACTGACAAGTTACATTTGGAAATAGAAAGCTGCAGGGAGGGCAAATAATATAGGCCAGACTGGGGAAAATGTTAAACATGCTCTTGGCTATTTGTATTGGTCCATCATATGAATGCAACACACACATCAACACTGAAGCTCACATTCCTACCTCTAGCAACACTCTCACTGGCAACACTCCAACTAATCCAGAATCTATAGCATTGCTGCTTTCTAAATCCTTTGAATCAACTTTCTATTCCAAACCATGATTCTATAGTTGTGTCATCTAGGAAATAGAGCCACAGACTATTACCTATCAAACCTGAGTTATGGAATGCCCAGAAATATATGCACCAAATATTTTAAAGAGAGGACTCATGATTTGTACAATGAAATTAGAAATGGTATAATACAGAACCAATAATTACATATCCTATAGAATTATAAATATAAAATTATAGTTCTTATTAAGCCCCAGGGTGATAAGTGTAAACCTTGACACCAACTTATGACTTTACAACTGTCATCACCTTTTCCTACTAATTATAAAGATCTCTCTCTCTCTCTCCTGCAAAAACATGTATTGGGTAGATAGAAACTGCACTAATCAAGTGGCTAAATGTACTTACCATAGATTTCATGTCCAGCTGCTGAACACATTATAAAATGATGACAATGCCCCAAACAATATCATCTGGGCTAGATAATACTTTAAAAATCAGGAAGTGCAAGCAATTTGGAAACACTTTCTTAATATTACCTTCACAAAATATCATTTGCAACTTTTATATAACACTCAAGGGAAGTGGGTTCTATAGAAATGGCAAAGCTGGTTGTCCATAGTAAATAGTCATGGCTCTTGGATATTACAACATAGGGAATTCTTACAAAACATATTTAATCACATAGAAAACATAACTTCACTTTTTATGAAATGATTCCTCCTAATACAATTCCTGAATGCCTATGATGACTACAATTTCTGTCAGGTAAACACATCACAGATAAAACTTGGGAAATGCTTGAGGGAGACTGCTGCCCAGTGTTACTTTTTGGTGCTCTTAAGAAAAGAAATATACTATATTTTATGGAGGAGAGAAACAATAATGTAAAGTCTAGTAAGAAAGTTAACAGTAGTGGAAATTTCTTGGTGTAATCACACAGACACCACTTACAGAGCTACACCCAGGCAATTAAACTATATGAATGGCTGTCTTGGAAAAATTTTCCCAAATCCAAAATGTTATATTAAATGCTCAACTTCTGAGATCCTGTTCTAGTTTGCTAGCTGCCAGAATACAACACACCAGGGATGGATTGGCTTTTAATAAAAGGGGATTTATTTCATTAGTTCTTCAGAGGAAAGGCAGATAACTTTCAACTGAGATTCTTTCTAATATGAGAAGGCACAGGGTGATCTCTGCTGGCCTTCTCTCCAGGCCTCTGGGTTCCAACAACTCTCCCTCAGGTGATTTCTTTCTACATCTCCAAAGACCTGGGCTGAGCTGCAAGTGCTGAGATGAGGTATGCTGAGCTGCTTGGCTTTGCTACATCGAGCTCTCTCATTTAAGCATCAGCCAATTAAATCAAACATCATTCATTAGAGCAGGTATGCCTCTTAGCTGACTGCAGATGTAATGAGCAACAGATGAGGTTCACTTACCATTGGCTCGTTTCCACAGCAACAGAACTAGGTACCTTCACCTGGCCAAGTTGACAACTGAATCTAACTACCACAGACCCACTATCATCATGATAAACAGGGGCAAAAATGGGTTAAGTGCCTAACACAATGGATGTCTATCCTTGAAATAGTATGAGCCACCTTTGAGGATCTCATGTGTAACTGGCCCATAGTTCAAGATTAATTTGGCGCATTAGCAAAATGACAGCTATGTTTTGGACAACCATACATACCTGCAGCACAGATCCCACAAATCTAGAAATGCACTGTGGCTATTTACTATGGGTAGTTTGCATGATCTCAATCACAAATGGATGGGAATCTGAACAAGACCCATACAATTGCTCACCAGAAAAAAAACAGTATATGTATTTTTTCATAGCAATGTATAAGTCAGCAAATATACCCTCAAGCTAAGCTTGCCTCCAGCAACCTGACTACAGTATGTATGTAATGCCAGTTCCCTGACAGACATATCCTACAACCCCCTCTCATACGTATAAGCCTGTCCCCACAACTATCACCATCTAGCAAACATAACCAGTTGTTAATCTCCCACAGACATGTGAGCAATGTAGGCTGAGCACAGACTAATTTGGATGAATACATATTGGATACAAGTAACACAAACTTGTTTGACTATAACATTATATGGACCTATTAACACCACTTGGAACTATATTAATCCACACATATTTAATTTTATAGGAACACTGGGAATACCAGCAGCAGAAAGAGCCTGGGAAGCCTGTAAGGGAATTAAAGGTCTCCACTTTTCACAGACTTCACACCTGAATATAGATCGTATAGCTTGCTCTCCAGTGTTAGCTTAAAATTCCAGTAAAATTTTACTCAGCACCAGAAGCCCTCATGCAGTTTCCACTACACAACACACACTCACATTCTCCAACACCACAAATGAGCTTTCCCAATAGTCCACTGTAGTCAACCACCATAGTATCACTGATTTTAGGGATAGCGTATGTGTGATATACTACATAATAATTAAAGGAAACACAGACAGCCATTTTCAAAGAATTATCCACACAAAACAAATAGTTCAAAGAATGGAACTCATGTCTCAGTCATAGCATTTTTTAGGGGTCATGGTTTCAGATAACCACATTGTCCTTGATCATTTGTTAGCTGCTAAAGGAGCAGTATATACATTTGCAAACACTTCTTGCTATATATGGGTAGATAACATTAGCCACATTTTGTAGTAGCCAGTCTCATGTACAATGGGGCTAAACTTTCACTCTTATTGCTCAAGTAGGTTAAACACATCAAAGCTTTCTCCATTTCTAACCTGTCTGTACTTTCCACAGTACATGGCCAAACTAGCTGCAAACAGGCTTTCAAATCATATTTTGTGCTCTCAGAGATATCTGGATCATTTATGTACATTACTGCTAACTTCAAAGTGAGACACTGAGAAATAATATACAACTTAGATTATAAACAACATGAATCTGGAGCATGGAGTTTTCCACAAATGAGCCATATATGACCTCTTTTTTAGATACTATGTGTTTATTTCTTTACAAAACCCACTGGCACCAAACTCAAACTCTTACATATTCACTTATATAAAAAATAACCAAATAAACAAGTTTTATCAATTTGAATTAACCTCCTTTTCATGCACTATGAAATTTTTCCCAACTTTTCCTAGGATCTGTTCCCAGTTGATAAGATCCAGAAATTACTGGACCCTAAGACAATTTGGTAATTCAAAGCTTTCTGACACAGGGGCTTCCCCTGTACTGACTCTGTGTTATCAACTAGACATATAAGCAACAACTCCCTTTGTCTTCTGTTTCCCTATTTTGGGGAGAAGATATCCCTTTATTTGTTTCTCTTTGGTTACTACCTCCAACCAGTGGCCTCTGAAAGGTACCATGATTTGAGGGACCTCCCCTTGCATGCAAACTTGTAAATGTTTCTGCTCCTAGCATATAATTTCTGATTCTGCAATCTAATGGTTAAACATTTTTCTTGATAACTCCAAAATTTTCTTATTTGAATTTACTACCAACATGTAGGAGATTCACATGGTGAATGCTGCAAAATACTGATAAAAAAACTAACTAACTTGAGAGAACATTTTCATTAATTGAAGCATTCAGTATAGCAAAAAGTAAGGTCTCCTTGATTGAGATGCAATTTTAATGCAATTACCAAAAATATAGAAAATACTGTTTCAAATTTTATGGGAATAAAAATAGGGAAATCAATTTTGAAAAATCAGAATAAAGGTGAATTTATCCTATCCTATTTAAGACTTGTTTTATAGTTACATCAACATAGAATATGAAGGCAAAACAAAAATTTGATATCTTAAAATCTTAATTACATTTTATGAACTACAAAATGGATCTTCAAAAAAAAGGAAAGGGAATAAATGACACCAAAATGAAACGAAAATGAGCCTTCAGTAGGAGTCTAATAACGTCACAAAGATATTGAAAAACATCATGCAAAAATTAAATGATTAAGAAAATATTTAAATATTCTAAAAAATTTCAAAAAGTTAATAAAGATATAAAAAAGGACCAGGAACTTCATCATTCTGTATTTATTATATAAATCAAATAAAGTTTAAAAAACTGTGCAAAAATAGGGAGGGCAACAGTGGCTCAGTGGTAGGGCTATCACCTGCCATGCCAGAGACCTGGGTTCAACTCCCACAGCCTGCCCATATGAAGAAAAAAGACTATTCAAAAATAATAATAAAGAAACAGTCACAAACAGAAAATAAAATGGACAAATATCACAGTTGGCACTTCAGTAAATTGATTATCTAAATGGTGAATAAGTCTGTGAGAGGTGAATACCATCATTAGCCATCTGAAGAATGTAAATTAAAAGTACAATAATAAAGCAAAATGGAGATAAACAAAATGCAAAAAATTTTCTTAAAGTAAGATGAGTAACTAGAAATTCAAGAATGTTAAAGATATTTGTGTATTGACACACCTTGTTAAACTGTATCTCAATATCCATTGCTGCTCAATATGTCTATATCACATAGACATGTCTATATCAATTCTCTTTTCCAGCATATCCAAGAGAAGTACAATTGACATGTACACTTGAGTTTATAGTTAATTAAAGTTTTATTCAACATTCTTTATATTTAAAGAATAGTTGAAGAGAAATATTGAGCAATTGATGAGTCTTTAGCAGTGATATTTCATGTATTAGAGGTTGCAAATTTGGGGGTCAAGGAAACTCAGAAATGAAAAATAAATGTGCATACTGTTTATATGCTGACCCATTAAACAAAGTTTTTACTTAAAATCAAGCCAGGTTCTCAAAGTTGGAAATAGGAAGGAAAGTTATAATTATTTTTTTTAACATGGGCAGGCACTGGAAATTAAACCAGGGTCTCCAGCATGACAGGTGAGAATTCTGCCACTAAGCCACCATTGCACCACCCAAGGGAAAGTTAATTTTGAAGCATCTTTCAATTCACCTCAGCAAAGAGAGTCAGCATCTGAACTGACAAAAGTGTCACCACAAGGATGTAAGGGACACAGTTGGAAAAGCCCTTTCTCACTCTCTTCTTGTTGGAAACCTAAGTGCAGTGGAATATAAATAAATATAAAATATGACAATAAAGGCAAAGCACCCACTACTAATCAAAACCAGAGATTTTAAATCTCATTATTGAAGGTATCAGAAAAGGAGAGCTATAGCAGAGAGGGCACATCACAGAATAACTGATGAATTATGTTTAACTGAGAGAAGGACAAGCAGAATGAGTTGCCAATATGTAACCCTGAGTGAATTAGGCCACTGAATAGGGAGGATAGTGTCAGCTGGACCCAAATCTGAGGGTTTATTATCACAGGGGTGTAGAGGGGCTGGAAGATGTCCACATAGTGGTCACTGGCCATGATGTTGAGGAACAGCAGCTCTGCAGAAGCAAATGAAAACACAAGGAAGGGAGGGTAGGGCCAAGATGGCAGCTTAGCAAGGTGTGGGATTTAGTTCGTACTCCAGAGAAGCTAGTAAATAGCATGAAACAGTAGAGAACAACTGCTGGGGCCATGTCAGTGACGAGACACATAGTGTACCCCAGCCTGGACCAGCTGGACTGAATGTGAGCTCACACTGAACCATGAGCTCCCCAAGCCATGGCAGCCGGCACCCCTCCCCCACAGGTTGCTTCCCAGAGGAGAAAGGAAAGGGACATTACCAGCACCAGGAGCTGAGCATAACCAAGCTCCAAATGTGGAATTAATTCACAAATTCTGACTACTAAAAATATTCCCCCAGCTCAGCTGAACCTCAAGTAAAAGTGGAGGTTGCTGACTTTTGCCCTGGCACAGAGGGGCAGGGACAATGAAAAAAGAAAAAAGAAACAGATTTTTTTGGATTGGATATCACATAATACTTGAGAGGGTCTAGGCCCTAAATAAAAAGAGGGGACACATAGTAACTGAAGGTACACAAAGCAACATACCAACTTAAGCTCTTGATTAGTAAACCCAAGGAACAAGTGTCCTGCTCTGAAAAGGATTTTTCTCTTTCTTTTTTTGTGGCTGTGTTTCTATGGCCTGACTGCTCTTTGGATACAGCTGAATGGCTTCTCAGGCTCCAGCTGCCTCAAGCATAGACAGAATTGAGCTTGTTTGAGTGTTCATCTGGAACCTGTGCCTTCCCTGGAAGAGTGATGGGGCCCAGCTCAAGTGGAATCCCTCCCTCTAGGAAGTCAGAACCCAGGGTCTGGAAAAGCTAAGTAATTAAAGCCAACCTACAACCTCTCCTCTATCTCAACCATGTCTTCAACAGGGAAAGATTGCTGAAGCTAAAGGTACCTCATCACCTTATGCTGGTAGGACCGACAGGGAGAAAAGCACCACACACTGGGCAGAATAGGAAAAATACTGAGTCTGGAGGCTTCAAAGGAAACTCTTTCAAACTGCTGGGCCTCATGTTCAGGGAAAACTGATGCATATGACTCGTTCCTCCAAAGAGGAGATCATTTTGGTCTGGGAAAATCTGGCTGGGGTCTATAAAACCTAAATAGACCCTCCTAAGGGGGGGAGGCACTATACAGGCAGGGCAAGAAAGAATAAAACAAGAACAGAAAAATTCTGATCTGTTAAACAAAACCTAAGCTAGAGGTCCAGAATAAGCTGAACTGAATGTCAAAGAACAGAGAGACAATGAAGTCACCCAGCAAGAAAATCCTAGGTAAAAAAGTGAAAACAATACCAAGAATAGACTAATTAATGTAATTAAAAGCCTAGACACCAGCAAAAATACTTAATCATACTAGGGAAATTGAAGATATGGCCCAGTCAAAGGAACAAGCCAACAATTCAAATGAGATACAGGAGTTGAAACAATTAATTCAGAATGTTTGAACAGACATGGAAAAGCTCATCAAAAATCAAATCAATGAATTGAGGGAGGATATAAAGAAGGCAAGGAATGAACAAAAAGAGGAAACTGAAAGCCTGAAAAAACAAATAACAGAACTTATGGGAATGAAAGGCACAGTAGAAAAAGTGGAAAAACAATGGAAACCTACAATGTCAGATTTAAAGAGGCAGAAGATAGGATTAGTGGACTGGAGGACGGGACATCTGAAATCTGACAAGCAAAAGAAAATATAGGGAAAAGAATGGAAAAATATGAGCAGGGACCCAGGGAATTGAATGACAGAATGAAGTGCATGAATATATGTGTTGTGGGTGTCCCAGAAGGAGAAAAGAAGGGAAAAGGAGGAGAAAAACTAATGAAGGAAATAATCACTGAAAATTTCCCAACTCTTATGAAAGACTTAAAATTATAAGTCCAAGAAGTGCAGTGTACTCCAAACAGAATAGATCCAAGTAGACATACTCCAAGACACTAATCAGAATGTCAGATGTCAAAGAGAAACAGAGAATCTTGAAAGCAGCAAGAGAAAAGTAAATCATCACATACAAGTGAAGCCCAATAAGACTATGCATAGATTTTACAGCAGAAACCATAGAGATGAGAAGACAGTGGGATGATGTATTTAAATAACTAAAAGAGAAAAACTGCCAACCAAGAATTCTATATCCAGCAAAATTGTCCTTCAAAAATGAGGGAGAAATTAAAACATTTTCAGACAGAAAATCACTGAGAGAATTTGTGACCAAGAGACAAGCTCTGCAAGAAATACTAAAGGGAGCACTAGAAAAGAGAAATAGACACATCTACCATAATAGTTGGAGACTTCAATTCACCACTCTCATCAATAGACTGAACATCTACACAGAGGATCAGTGAAGAAACAAGAGCCAAATAATACAATAAGTGAAATAGACTTAATAGGCATTTATAGAACATTACACCCCACAATAGCAGGGTATACCTTTATCTCAAGCGCTCATGGATCATTCTCAAAGATAGACCATATGTTGGGTCACAAGGCATGTCTTAATTAATTTAAAATGTTTGAAATCATACAAAACCCTTTCGCAGATCATAAAGGAATGAACTTGGAAATCAGTAATAGGCAGAGTGCCAGAAAATTCACAAATATGTAGAGGCTCAACAACACACTCTTAAACAACTAGTGGGCCAAGGAAGAAATTACAAGAGAAATCAGTAAATATCTTGAGGTAAATGAAAATGAAAACACAATATATCAAAATTTATGCAATGTAGCAAAGGAAGTGTTAAGAGGGAAATTTATTGCCCTTAATGTCTATATCAAAAGACCAAAAATCAAGGAATTAACTGTCTACTTGGAAGAACTAGAGAAAAAACAGCAAACTAATCCCAAAGCAAGCAAAAGGAAAGAAATGATGATTAGAGCAGAAATAAATGAAATTGAGAACATGAAGACAATCAAGAAAATCAACAAAACCAGAAGTTATTTCTTTGAGAAAATCAATAAGATTGATTGATGGCCTTTACTGAAGTTGACAAAAAGAAGAAGAGAGAGGTTGCAAATGAGTAAAATCAGAAATGGAAGAGGAGACATAACCACTGTCTCCACAGAAATAAAGGAGGTGGAGAGGATACTGTGAACAACTTTATGCTAATAAACTCGACAATGTAGAGGAAATGGGCAACTTCCTAGAAAGGCATTAAAAACCAACATTGACTCAAGAAGATTTAGACGACCTCAATAACCCAATCACAAGTAAATAAATTGAATGAGTCATTAAGAAGCTCACCAAAAAGAAAAGTCCAGAGCCATATGACTTCACATGTGAATTCTACCAAACATTCAAGAAAGAATTAGTACCAATCCCTTTCAAACTCTTCAAAAAAATTGAAGAGAAGGAAATAGTTACCTAATTCATTCTACAGAGCCAACATCACCCTCACACCAAAGCCAGAAAAAGATATAACAAAAAATAAAGCTACAGACCAATCTCTCTAATGAATACAGATGCAAAAATCCTCAACAAAATTCTTGCAAATTGAATCCAGCAGCAAATTAAAAATATTATACACCATGACCAAATAGGATTCATCCCAGATATGCAAGGGTGGTTCAACATAAGAAAATCAATTCATGTAATACACCATATCAAGAAATCAAAGCAGAAAAACCACATGGTTATCTTGATTGAGGCAGAAAAGGCATTTGACAAAATCCAACATCCTTTCCTGTTGAAAACACGTCAACAGGAATAGAGGGGAACTTACTCAAAATGATGAGGGGACTATATGAAAAACCCACAGCTAACCTCATTCTCAATGGGGAAAAACTGAAAACTTTCCCCCTAATATCAGGAACTAGACAAGGATGTCCTCTACATCATTGTTATTCAACATTGTGTTGGATGTTCTAGCCCAAGCAATTAGGCAAGAAAAAGAAATACAAGGCATCAAAATTGGAAAGGCAGAAATAAAACTCTTACTGTTTGCAGATGATATAATACTCTATGTTGAAAACCCTGAAAAATCCGCGGCAGAACTGCTACAGCTAATAAATGAGTACAACAAAGTGGCAGGTTACAAGAGCAACGCTAAAAATCTGTTTCTATACACTAGTAATGATCAATCTAAGGGGGAAATTAAGAAAATCTATTTACAATTGCAACCAAAAGAATAAAATATTTAGAAATAAATTTATCTAAAGAGACAAAAGACCTATACAAAGAAAACTACTAAATATACTAAAGAAACTGGTTAAAAAATCACAGAAGACCTAAATAAATGGAAGGACATACTCTATTCATGGATTGGAAGACTAAATTTAGTTAACATATCAATTCTACCTAAATTGATTCACAGATTCAATGCAGTACCAATTAAAATCTCAAAAACATACTTTTCATAAATAGAAAAACAAATAACCAAATATATCTGGAAAGGCAGGGTGCCGCGAATAACTAAAAGCATGCTGAGAAAGAAAAATGAAGTTGGTGGTCTCACACTACCTGACTTTAAGGATTTTACGAAGCTGCTGTGGTCAAAACAGCATGGTACTGGCATAAAGATAGATATACTGACCAAGGTAATAGAATACAGTGTTCAGATATAGACCCTCTCATGGATGGACAATTGATCTTTGATAAGGCAGTCAAGCCAAATCACCTGGAACAGAACAGTCTCTTCAATAACTGGTTCCTAGAGAACTGGCTATCCATATGCAAAATAATGAAAGAGGATCCATATCTCACAACCTATATAAAAATTAACTCAAAATTGATCAAAGACCTAAACATTAGATCTATGACCATAAAACTGTTAGAAGAAAATGTAGGAAAATATCTTATAAATCTTATAATAGGAGGTGGTTTCCTAAACCTTACACCCAAAGCATGAGCACTGAAGAAGGACATAAATAAATGGGATCTCCTCAAAATTAAACACTTTTGTGCATCAAAGAACTTCATCAAGAAAATAAAAAGACAGCCTACACAATAGGAGACAATATATCAGGTAAAGGTCTAGTGTCCAGAATATATAAAGAGATTGTTCAACTCAAGAGCAAAATGACAGACAACCCAATTACAAAATGGGCAAAAGACTTGAACAGACATTTCTCAGAAGAGGAAATACAAATGGCCAAGAGGCACATGGAAAGATGCTCAACTTCTCTGGCCATTAGGGAAATGAGAATCAAAACCACAATGAGATATCATCTCATACCCATCAGAATAGCCATTATCAAAAAAACAGAAAATGGCAAGTGCTGGAGAGGATATGGAGAAAGTGGCACACTTATCCACTGCTGGTGGGAATGTAAAATGGTACAACCACTGTAGAAGGCAGTTTGGCAGGCCATCAGGAAATGAAGTACAGAATTGTCATATGACCTGACAGTACCATCACTAGGTATCTACTCAGAGGACATGAAGTCAAGGACACAAGTAGACATTTGCACACCAATGTTTATAGCAACATTATTTACAATTGCAAAGAGTTGGAAACAGCCAAAATGTCCATCAACAGATGAGTGTCTTAACAAGCTGTGGTATATACATACGATGGAATATTATGCAGCTGAAAGACAGAATAAATTATAAAATATGTAACAACATGGATGGACCTTAAGGACATTATGCTGAGTGAGATTAACCAGAAACAAAAGGACAAATACTGTATGGTCTCACTGATATGAACTAACAATAATGAATGAACTTGAAGAATTTCAGCTAAGAACAGAGATAAACAAGAGATAGAAATAGGGTAGATATTGGGTAGTTGGAACTGAAGGGATACAGATTGTGCCAGATAGCACAATACTACCTAACTGCAATACAATAATGTTAGAACACTGAGTGAAGCTGAATGTGAGAATTGTGGAGTAGGCCTGGGGCACAAAAGAAATCAGAAGGAAAGATATATGATAAAGACTGAGATGGTACAATAAAGATTGAGATGGTATAATCTAGGAATGCCTAGAGTGTATAATGATAGTGACTAAATGTACAAATTTAAAAATGTTTTTGCATGAGGAAGAACATAGGAATGTCAATACTGCAGTTTGTTGCAAATAGATGGTAATTCATATTTTAAAATTTTAACTTATGTGTGAGACTAAAGCAGAAAATGTTTATTTGGTACAAAATTTTTATTTTGACTGGTGCAGTTCTTAATATAACTTATATGGACCGCTTAATTGAAAACCATCAGTACCTGGAACCTTGGGTAGGGCATGAGATTTTGTAGTTTTATCAAGAGTGATGTCCCAATAAATCCCAGAGTGATTTGAACAGTAACTAAAAAAGTATTTATAAAGTCCCCTTGGGGGAATGATGAGAAAGGGGGAAAACTCAAACTTCCCCAAGTGGAGAATTCTTGATCTCACAAGCAGTGGGAACAACCAAGACAATAGGCTGAGCCCCCGATTTTGGTGTGTGTTCATGTGAAACTAACCCCACAAAGGATAGACCAAGACTACTTAAAATTAGGCCCAAGAGTCACCCCCCAAGAGAACCTCTTTTGTTGCTTAGATGTGGCCTCTCTCTCTCTCTCTTTGCCAATGACAAGCAAACTCACTGCCCTTCATCTCTCTCCATGGGACTTGACTCCCAGGAGTGTGAACCTTCCTGGCAACATGGTACAGCAATCATAGAATGAGCTGGGTCTCAGCATCAAGGGATTAAGAAAACCTTCTTGACCAAAAGAAAGAATAGTAAAATAAGACAAAATATAGTGCCAATGGCTGAGAGATTCCAAACAGAGCTGAGAGGTTATCCTGAAGGTTATTCTTATGCATTAGATAGATATCACTTTTTTAGTTAATATGTAATGGAGAGGCTGGAAGGAACTGCCTGAAAATGTAGATCTGTGTTCCAGTAGCCATGTTTCTTGAAAATGATCATATAATGATATAACTTTCACAATGTGACAGTGTGATTGTGAAAACCTTGTGTCTGATCTTCCTTTTATCTACCTTTTCAACAGATGAGTAAATGTATGGATTAAAAATAAATAATAGGGGGAACAAATGTTAAAATAAATTTAGTAGATTGAAATGCTACTGATCAATTATAGGGAGGGGTAAGGGGTATGGTATATATGACTTTTTCCGTTTTCTTTTTATTTATTTTTCTGAATTGATACAAATGTTCTAAGAAATTATCATAATGATGAATTTACAATTATGTGATGATGTGAATTACTGATTATGTATATAGAACGGAATGATCATATGGTAAGAATGTTTGCTTTTTAATGTTAAAAATTTTTTTAATTAATAAAAAAACACATGGAAGGTCTGAGCTGAACATCCAACCATGGAAATCACTCTATTTTTAAACCAAATCATGATCCATGCCTTTGGGATGGTGACAAAAAAGTAGCCCATGTCTAAGACAGATTCATATGAAAGAAATATGTAGGGTTGTGGAGATTCTGGTCAAGCATGTTTATTGTGACAATAAGAAGATTTCCCATCAGAGTTGCCAAGTACATCATTAGGAAGCATAGTGTGCAAGATTCTGAGCTCTGACACATCAAAAATCTTGTCAACAAGAATTAAGTCACCATGGTAGAGATGTACATCTTTGCATCATTTGCTTTGCACATGGAGAGACCAACACAAGTAATCACTAAATATATGGAGAACCATTACAAAGAAATAAATGAGTTTAAGTACATCCTACTTATGCAACTTATTTCCAAAGTAAGGGTAGTTGTAAGGTGTAAACACTTAGAGCTTTTGATTATGTTAGCATAGGTTTCCATGTCTCATTAGTTGTACCATAGATATATTGGAGGTCAAAGGTACCCCTGTATGATTGAATTAATGTACTTAATTTCTATCTATCATGACTCATTGAAATTATTCTATAAATGTTATCTGTTATTATCAGTTAATGACCAAACAGAATCTGAGTAGAGATAGGAGGCTACTATTTTAACAGAAACTTTCAAAACTTTACATGCATTTGTAATCCACATCCTACCCAAGAAGTGGAAAAATTATTTTTACCTCCACATCCACCACAAGGTTTTTTGAAACTGACTTCATTTTTAAATTCACCTTTATAATTTCCTCATCCTGAAGACTATCTTACTTTTTTTATATATCTACTGTTAGCCACTAGTAAGGTGCACTCTTTGTCTTTACATTTCATTATTCACCTTATCTCTTTTTATTTCAATATTTTAACATATCGCTAATAATTTAATTTTGCTGATTTTCTAGTAGATTTGCTATTACTACCAATGAAGTGATTGATATTAAAAGCAGCTATTATTGATCTAGAATGCCCTAGGTAATGTACATTTTTCGTATATTACATAATGTAATTCTCATTTTTTTTGTAATTCTCATTTTTATTTATGTGACTTGGGAAATTTATATGCAATTCTAAAATGAAAAGAATGAGACATTGAATGGTTGGGGACACATTTTAAGCCATGGAAATAAATGGAAGAGCAGACATTCAAAGCCAGGTTTGTCTGTTGAGATGGCCCATTGCACCATGTACATTTCCTTTACCAGAATTTCTGACTCTTTTGAGCTGCAGTTTCCCACCATGCCAATCACCACCATCAATTCAGACTCAGGTTCATCATTCAATCAAATGTCTGCAATGAGATGATAGCTGGGATTCACTCTTAAATTACTGTGATCCACAGGTGAAATACCATTTTCTCTATTGCCTATGTGTAAGTACTCCATAGATCATGACAAATGTTCAAAATCATTTTCTGAATTGCTCCATATTTCTTTATTTTTTTGCCTTCTTCCAAAATAAATGATGATTTAAATCACAAGTACTTACTGTAATCCATATTTTAATGCATAGTTTTTAATACTATCTATGATACTCCAGCTTCTTTTCATTACTCTCATACTTCTCAATATTATCATCCCTTCTGAGTGACATAGTGATTTTCATAAATGAGGCTATATTCATAATATTTCAAATGGAATAATACAAAACAACCTTGTTGAAACTGTCCAAAATGTCAATATAAAAGATCGTTTTGGGGGTTCACTGGTGGTTCAGTGGTAGAATGCTCACCTTCCATGCAGGAGACCTGGGTTTGATTCCTGGACAATGCACCCCCCCAAAAATAAGTATATATATATATATTTGTATAGATATAAGATCAAGCTTTACTTATCAGATCAGTGTCTTTTGAATTCTGTGATCACTGCAATTCATCTCTGGTGCCTCAGTTTCTTCATACAATAATATGGTAACAATGGTGTTTACCCTCCTGGGACCCTCAAGAATATGACACAATATGACTTGTATGGCATTTGGATTAGTAGCTAGAACATGGTACATATTAGGAAGTGACATATCTGTTGTTTAGTTTCACAACTGTGGTGAATGCGGGGCAGTTAGAGTCTGTGAGTAAAAGAGAAGACTATTCCAATTTTGAGATGTTCTACTTTCAATTTCTGGTATAATTCTACTATACCTAAGCAACAAACTTTATGACTTGGAAATGCTGGCAAAGATTTATTTTTACTATATAGATTTTCTTTTTATTGTTAGAAAAATTTTTAACATTTCTGAAGAAACTCTCCATATAGTTCACCTATATATCTTTATATAGTCATATAATTAATTTGTCAAATACTTATATTCTAAATAATTTATTAATATGAAAAAGTTTGCTTGACTTAATGACACATCAGGAATATTAATCCAACATGCTTAATAATATCTTCATACACTCTATCTTTTCTTCTCTTCCACGAATCTTTGCCCTATATCTCAATGAAACATGTAATCTTTCTACTCATATGAAAGCTTAAGTTCTCTACCAATCATTTTAAATAATAAATGACTAATTTATCTTTATACTAATATTTATCATAATTTTTGGAAAAGAATAACTTCAAAGTCTACCTCAATATTTATGATAAAAAACTATATTATTATCAAAATCCCAACAAGAGTTTAATATGAACCCAAATATCAATTTTAATTGAATATATCCCTGATTATTTTAGATTTAATTTACCAATTTATGAATACCTAAGCACTTTTTTAAACTCAACATCTGAATTAAATTATCAGAATTTTATTTCATATGAAATATGTTTTTTATATTCCTTAAAGACAATTGTTTTAATTTGCTAAGGCTGCCAGAATGCTATACACCAGAAATGGAATGGCTTTCATAAAGGGGGATTATTTAAATACAAAATTATAGTTCTTTGGAGGAAAAGCACATGGCTTTCCTCTGGCTTTCTGTCACATGGGAAGGCACACAGCAACATCTGCTGGCTTCATTTCCTGACTTCTACGTTCAAACAGCTTTCCCCAGAGTGGTTCCTTTCTATTTCTCCAAAGATCCTAATATCTGAGATCCTAATATCTCTTTTGGCCTCTCCCTTTTAAGTTTCCTACTAATTAAGTTAAGCATCACTCATTGTGGAAGGTATTTCCCTCAGCTGACTACAAATGTTATCAGCCCTAGATGAAGTTCACATTCTGATGATTTAAGTCTACAGCAATAGAACAACAACCCAACATCACCTGGCCCTGTTGAAATCTAAAATTAACTACTACAACAGTGAATACATAATTCATCTTTTTAAAGTCCAGGACCTAACAAATTAATATGTAAGTTGAACTATTTTTATAAAAATATCTTCTACATTTTGTTTTATGATAACTAATAATGTAAATGTTCCCAAAGGAATACCTAGAAAACAAAATATTTTTTAAATTGTTAAAACATTAGAATGCTGATGAATTAATAATTATGAGCATTACTGGTATTAACATATGGAAATATAAAACATAATAAAGTGGTTTCTTGCAATTTATTTTTCCGTAAAATTATGTACTGAATCATGAAATAGGGCAAGATATTGTGAAACTAAATTCTATCATAACAGAAGACTGTTGCAAGGTTATGGAAAAAGAATAAAACTTTAGATAATGCCACAGGGATAGAGTGGAAATTTGCATATTTAAGTTACCAGATTCTGGAAATAGAGGTTCCAGGTAACTGGAACACACACACAACTTAATTTCTTCAACACATTCTTGCAAAATTCTAAGCTGTGCAGAATTGGAAGAATAAGAACCTATAACAGTTTCTGAAGCATAGCTCAGTTTTTAGTAGAAGGTTCAGGAGCAAAGAATATAACTCAGAGTGCCAGTAGAAAGGATACCAATTGGCAAGCAACACAATAATTTGTAATACCTCTAGATTCAGATGCCTGCAAAAGCTAGAAGTATATTGAGCCTCAGGAATTCTGAAACCCAGCATCTAGTAAACTCTATTTATAATTATTTTAATATGATCTTCATATTTTCTACCTTCTAAACAAGGATAGGATGACTTGTTTATGGAGGAAAAAATGTTACCTGGAAATTCTAAGTTTCTTGTTCTTTTCTTCATACATTAAAAATGGAATTAAAAAAGAAAATTACTAATCAGATCAATTATGAAATTCATTGAAAGAGAAAGAAAATGAAAGAAAAGAAAACAAAATGGGTGTTTTGATTATCTAAAACTGCAGGAATGCAATATACTAGAAATAGAATGGCTTTTAAAAGTGGGAATTTATTATTACCAGTTTACAGTTCTATGGCCTTAAAAATGTACAAACTAAGTCATCCATGGAATGATAACTCAAGAAATGGCTGATGATGTTTAGGATTTCTCTGTCAGCTTGGAAGGCACATGCCAAAATGTGCTACCTTTCTCTCCCAGCATCTTTCAAATGGCTCTAGAGGCCTTTTCTTTCTGCCTCTCCAAAGGTCTCTGGCTGTGTGGGCTTTGAAGCTTTTTAAAAAATGGTTCCCTCTTAAAGGACTCTGGTAAGGGAAGTAAGTTGAATGTGGAGATTTAGCAAAGAATTTTCCAAATTAAATGTGGAAAATGCAGTCAAACTGCTCATTCCAGATTATAGTAAAATTGAGAGCAAAGAGGTAAGTTGAGAGCTTATCTCTTGGGTACAAAGAAACCAGAAACTGATGGTCTGGAAAATTCTGGGCTTCCAGAAAGAGAGACTCCAGAGAATAATGTCTGCATGAGGATTTAACCAAACATATAACTAGTCAGGTATTTCAGGGCAAGCCAGTGTTGGAGATGGAGTTATCCAGAAAGGAGTTGTGGAATGTCCTTTTGTCAGATGTGTGTGCTCCCAGTGTACTGCATAGAAACCATCAAGAGTGTGGAGGGATCTGAACAAATTGAATCACTGCTAGTCTAGACAGAAAAGGAAGAAAAGGGAAAGATTGAATGAAAAATGACTTCAAAAACAAAGCCATAGGCGCTGAGGTTTGGAGGCAAGAAATGTCATGCCAGGAGTGTGGACCCACCTATTTATGTTGAGAGGGTGAGTTTGTCCAAGAGGCAGAGAGCAATCCTTTGTTCAATAGGGGAGAACAATGAGGTCCTCTGCTTCATTATTCATGAAGAATTTTCAAGTGCCAGGTCTCAGAGAGGGTGGAGTACATTCCCCCAGGATTAGGGAGAGCCTGTCCACCACCTCACTGTTCTGAGCATGTTGAAAATGTGTCCCAGAAATGGCAAAGTGTCTGGGTGACTCACAGAAGGTTGAGGCAGTTGAAACCAAACACATGGTAATCTCCACAAATGTTTAAAATATTAAAACCCACCCTCCAGTGTTTGGAGAAAATAGGACCCTTACATAAGCCTTTTGAAAGAGTGGGATTGCCACTCTCTCAAGTCCTGAGGATAAAACATTCCATAAATGACTTTCAGGTTTTTTTAATCTAATGGGGTTTGCCCTGCAGTTTTCCAGAACTGTTTGTGATTGACCTCTGTTTTCTTCCAATTTCTCCCTGTGGTAATGTGAACATACATCCAATGACTGTCCCTCTTTTCTATATAGGAAACAGATAAATTGTTCTGAGTTTACTGGTCTACATCCAGAGGAGAATTTTGCCTTAGGACTGACCATGGTTGCAGCTGATTTTGATGAGACTTTGTTCTGTTTTTTACATTGTACTGTATTTGTATTGTTTCTGGACTGGTTTAAGACTTTTTTTGGCATTGTGGTGGAATAAATGTACTTTGTAAAAGGAAATAACATGTCTTTTGGGAGTCCAAAGGTGGAACGTGCTGCTTTGAACCTGTTATGTACTCCAGAAGAGCCATCCTATTAATCTGTTCTTATGTGCTTATGTGGTTGACCTATTGTGCATGCTACCTTTTCATTAGGGTGTTTTAATAGATGTGCCACACTCCCAGTTCCTTTTCTATTTGTATATTCTAGTTATTTTATATAAGTAGAATCATGTAATATTTTCTATTGTATCTAGATCATTGACATTTGATATTTCTCACACACATTTGCTAAAAGAAAAATGCCATTTTTCACACTACATAGTTGATAACATTTTATAATTACTTCAAATAGCATTGTATTCCTTCGTACTAAATGATGAACTAGAGCATATTTATTTTTTATCATTACCCACTAAGCATATATGTTAATTTGTACCAGAGAGGCCACCAGAAAAAAACTAATGATCAGTTAAGGATTATTTATGAAATTCTCTGATTCAAGGAAGAATATCACTGTGAAAGACCCTCAGAATGAAGAACACAGGAAGGATAATTGTAAAATTCTAGAATCTGAGATCAGAAAATTTAAGGCAGAGTCTCAATGGTGGGAATTCTTTGGGATTGGGAAATATTCATGGAAAATAATTTCAGATTGGAGGACAAAATGATAGAAAGATCGTGAGAAAAGATATTAAATGCTATGAGGCAAGTTTTGTTGAGCTAATTCATGCATATATTAAGATGGCTGTTTGCTCAGGTGAGAAAACACTTGCCCAGATATATTGGATCATTTTAATTTCCTTTATCAAACAATGAATTTTCTATTGGTTTTCGGTCTAAACTCAATATGCAGGATTTTAGAAGGGGTCACAGTTATGCTGTGGCAAGTTGTCTCGGGTTACTAGTTGCAATCCTCCAGAAATGAAACAACCTTTAAAACAGGAAATTTATTGAGTTGCAATCTTACAGTTCTAAGGCAGTGAAAGTGTTCTAATTAAAGCAAGTCTATTGAAATGTCCAAATTAAGGCACCAACAACTGCTTACCTTCCCTTAACAGATGCCAATAAAGTTCAGGGGTTCTCTCTCAACTTGAAAGGAACATGGTAAGCATGGCTGTATTAGTTAGGGTTCTCTAGAGAAACAGAATCAACAGGAAATATTTGTAAATATAAAATTTATAAAAATGTCTCACATAACCATGGGAGTGTAGAGTACAAAATCTGTAGGGCGTGCTGTGAAGCTGATGATCCTGATAGAGGATCTGGATGAACTCCACAGGAGAGGCTCACCAGCCAAAGCAGGAAGAGAGACTGTCTCTTCTGAATCCTCCTTAAAAGTCTTCCAGTGATTAGATTAAGCATCATTCATTGCAGAAGACACACCCCTTGGCTGATTACAAATGGAATCAGCTGTGGATATAGCTGACATGATCATTTTTTAATTCTATAAAATTTCCTCATAGCAAAAGACAAGCCAGCACTTGCTCAGCCAGACAAATAGGTACCACCACTTGGCCAAGTTGACACAAAAACCTCAACATGACAGTCAACCCCTTGTCAGCTTGGCAGCTATACACATCATCTTCAACTATATCTAATTTCTAAACAAAAAACAAGAAAACACACATTTTTTTCTTTCACCTAACAATACTCAACTGTCCTGCATATAACCAGAAACACAATAAATCTCTCCAGAACACAGTAAAACTCCTTGGGTAATATTCATTCTTGAACTTGATGTCTTACAACTTAAATAGTATAACATGAACAAAACTGCATTAAAGTCCTCATTTCTGTAACTGATCATGTGGTTGTAGTTCATATTTATCACTGCCTTCTTCCACTACCCATTCTGTGTTCCCTTTACCCTCAGCAAGCACTTCAGCTTGCCATGGTTCTTTGCCTGGTAGGGTGACCCAAACCTTTATTTCTGAAGTTTCAGAGCCATTGGTAGTCCTGCCTGGATTGGATTGTTGCAGTTTTCCATTGATTTTAATCATAGGGCATGGTAGTACTAAAAGACATCCTAGGGGATCTCCTATATTCCAAGAAAACTCTTCTTTACCTCCATTGTGTAGTTCCAATCTTATTTCCCCATGATAGCCAGGTTCAATCACCCCAGCCAACAATATAACCCCTTCTTGGCTTGTTGATCCAGGGGCATGAGTAGCCCAAAGTGACCAGGTGGCAGTCTTAGATTCCAGTTCAATGGAATCATTGTTGTTTCCTCTGGTGGAAGCACTTCCCCTATGAAGCCTGTAGACCAGCAGAGCTCAGCGTCACAGGGACAGGAATCAAAAGTTTTCCTACAGATCACTAGAGGTAATAGCGAGTGATACCACTCCCATTTCCACCCCTTGGTTCCTGGACCCATGGATCCTGGCTATGGGAGAAACAGCACCATACAGCAGATGCTGAGTCAGAACATATACAGCTTAATGAAGAACAATTACCCCAGCCCTTCAAGGTATTGTCACCTAGTTGGCACAGTAATTGAGTTTTCAAAAGGCCATTCTACCATTTTATCTATCCAGCTGCTTCTGTATGATGGGAATCATGGTAACACCAGAGGATTCCATGAGCATGTGCCCATTCCCGCACTTCATTTGCTGTGAAATGTGTCCCTTGATCAGAACAATACTGTGTGAAATACTGTGATGATGGATAAAGCATTCTGTAAGCCCATGGATGGTAGTTTTGGCAGAAGCATTGCATGCAAAGAAAGCAACCCATATCCAGTGTATGTGCCTATTCCAGTTAGAACAAATCACTGCCCCTTCCATGAAGGGAGTGATCCAATGCAATCAACCTGCCAACATGTAGACAGCTAATCACTGCAGGGAATGGTGGCATGTCAGGGGCTGTGTGTGGGTCTCTGTTGCTGGCTGATTGGGCACTCAGCAGTGGCTGTAGCCAGGTCAGCCTTAGTGAGTGGAAGTCCATGTTGCTGAGCCCATGCATAACCTCCATCCTTAATGCCATGTTCACTTCATTCATTAGCCCATTGGGCAATAACTGGTATCCACAGAACAGGTCATCTTATCCACTTGATTATTAAAACTTTCCTTTGCTGAAGTCACCCTCTGGTGCTCGTTCACATGGGACACAAATATCTTCATGTTTTCAGCCCACTCAGAAAGGTCTATCCATACACCTCTTCCTCAGAACTCTTTGTCACCAATTTTCCAATTATGGTCTTGCCAAGCCCCTGACTATCCAGCCAAACCATTAGTGACAGCCCATGAGTCAGTATACAAATGCACCTCTGGCCAGTTCTCCTTTGAAACAAAATGAACAACCAGGTGCACTGCTTGAAGTTCTGCCCACTGGGAAGATCTCCCCTCACCACTGTCCTTCAAGGACACCCTGGAAAGGGCTTGTAGTGCTGCAGCTATCCACTTTTGGGTGGTACCGGCATATCATGTTGAACCATCTGTAAACAAGGCCCGAGTTTTCTCTTTCCAAGTCAATTTACTGTAAGGAACTCCCCAGGAGGCCATAGCTCTGGTCTGGGAAAGGAAGGTAATATGGTAGAAGTGGAGACCATAGCATTTGGACCACTACCTCATGTAACTTAGTTGTGCCTTCAGGGCCTTCTCTGGCCCTATCTCATATATACCATTTCTATTTTATGATAGAGGGCTGGTGCACACGCCCAACTTTATGGCTTGGTGGGTCAGACAACACCTAGCTCATGATAGGGAACTCTGATCTCATGGTAACATGGTGGCCCAAGGTTAAATGTTTAGTCTATACTAAGGCCCAGTAGTATGCTAAAAGCTGTTTTTTCAGAAGGAGAGTAGTCATATGCAGCAGATGGTAAGGCTTAGCTCCAAAATCATAAGGGTCTGCATTGCGATTCTCCTTTGGGGCCTGTCAAAATCTCCAAACTGCAACTCTATTTGCCACTGACATTTCCAGCACCATTGCATCCACTGTATTATATGGTGCAAGTGGCAGAGAAGCTTACACAGCAGTCTGGACCTGTCCCAGAGCCTCCTCTTGTTCAGATCCCCACTCAAAATTAGCAGGTTTTCTGGTTACTCAATAAATGGGCTGGAGTAGCACACCCAAATGAGGACTATGTTGTTGCCAAAATCTAAAGAGACCAACTAGGCATTGTGCTTCCTTTTTTGATCATTGGAGGGGCCAGATGCAGCAACTTTTCCTTCACCTTAGAAGGGATATCTTGACATGTCCCACACCTCTGGACACCTAGAAATTTTACTGAGGTGGAAGGCCCCTATATTTTTGTTGGATTTATCTCCCATCCCCTGTAAATCTACAGTAGTTGCTACTTCTTGCTCATTAGATCCAAGCAACATGATATCATCAATATAATGGATCAGTGTGATGTCTTGTGGGAGGGAGAAACAATTAAGGTCCCTATGGACAAGATGACATGGGCTGGAGAGTTGATATACCCCTGAGGTAGGTCAGTGAATGTATATTGTTGACCTTGCCAGCTGAAAGCAAAATGTTTCTGGTGGTCCTTACTAAGAGCCATTGAGAAAAAATACATTTGCCAGATCAATAGCTGAATATCAGGTAGCAGGGTATGTATTGATTTTCTCAAGCAATGATACCACATCCAGAACAGCAGCTGCAAATGGAGTTACCACCTGGTTGAGTTTATGATAATCCACTGTCATCCTCCAAGGCCCATCTGTTTTCTGCATAGGCCAATAGGAGAGTTGAATGGGGATGTGGTGGGAATCACAAGTCCTGCATCCTTTAAGACCTTAACATTGACAGTAATCTCTGTAATCCCTCCAGGAATTTTGGTATTGCTTCTGATTTACTGTTTTGCTTGATAGGGCCATTCTACTGGCTTCCACTTGGCCTTTCCCACCATAATAGCCCTCACTGTATTAGAGTTAGAGAGCCAATGTGTGGATTTTGCCAGTTTCTCAGTATGTCTATTCCAATTATACATTCTGGAACTGGAAAAATAACTACAGAATGGATTTGGGGGCCAATTGAACCCACTGTGAGATGGACCTGAGCTAAAACTCCATCAACTACCTGGCCTCCATAAGTCCCCACTGTGACACATGGACAAGAGTGACACTTTGGGTCCCCTGGAATTAATGTCACTTCTGAGCCAGTGTCTAATAATCCCTGAAATCACATTCAAGTGGCTCTAGGTTTGTAAACTGTCTTAAGTCTGGAAATTGAATAAGGGGCCCTGACTCTGTGTTAGACTTTGGTTCACTTGACCTAGAACTTTTTTGTTTATGCAACTCAAACAAGAATTTAATAGACTGCTCCATCTATTGTATTTCTAGATAAACTCATGATTTACTAGTCAATGCCACAAATCTCTGCAAGGCAGATTATTTTGACTCCGGCTTTGAGTTTGCTGTCTATTATTATAGCCATGTCCAACCTGTTTTTGGCAATTAACTGCTGTCACCTGGCTTCTGCAAACTCGAAGATCTGGTAATCCCCATTGTATTTAAGGTTTCCAGCTCAGTGATGGAAGTTCCCACAGTAATAGCTGACCTAGAGAGAAGTGCAACTACAGAGCTCTTCAGGGATGATGGTGCTAGTCTCAGAAATTTATTTCTCACTGTTCTGGTAAAAGGTATGTCCCCCAGATATTCCTGGGGTTTAAGAGCAGGCTTCACATGATAAATCCACTCTAATATTCCAATGTCTCTAAGCCTCTGGATCCCTTCATCTACATTATACCAGGGCAGTTCTGGCATTTCAACCTTAGGTAATGTTGGCTACCTTTTGACCCATGTTTCAACCAACCATTCAAACCAACAGTCAATGCCTTTTCTAACTCCTCAAGGTATAACATTGAATGCAGAATCTCTGCTTAGTGGGCCCATATCAATAAATTCAGCCTGATCCAGCCTTATATTCCTCCCACCATTTTCCTACACCTTTAAAATCCATTGCCAAGCATATTTCCCTGATTTCTGTCTATATAAATGGGAAAACTCAAGTTTTCTTGGAGCATAATGTACCTCCTCATGTGTGATACTTTACACCTCATCTTTAGGGGCCTGTTGGGACTTTAGTTATAGGTCTAGAAGAAACAAGGGGTGGTAGGGGTGGGTCAAGAAAAGAATTAGAAATATCCTCCAAGCCATTTCCTTCAGGGCATTCATTTGCAGTTTCATCTGGTGAAACATGATTAATCACTCTAGGGCTAATCCCTTCAGGAGGAGGTTGGGTGGCCAACTCCTCAAGGCAGACTGATGGTGGAGTGGCTATGTCCTCAGGGCAGACTATTACACAGTTATCTGGAGTAAACTCAGTATGACCTAGGGTTTCAGTCTTGCCCCAGATATCATTATCAATCCATATGTCGCCATCCCATTTTACAGGGTCCCACTCCTTTCCAATCAATGCCTTCACTTTTATGACAGACACCACGCAAGATTAAGATTTCAGTTTATGGTGTAAAGTTGCTATTCTAACAACAAGATTCTGAGTCTGATTTTGAGAGATCTTGAGTCTACAACAACAGGAAATAAGAGTTTTCTTCAGGACATTCATTGAAACTTCTTCATCTGTCAGATGGTGCTTAAGCTTCTCATTTGAAGACTTTAGCCCATCCCTTTCACTCATTAATGTATCCAGTGTATCTAACAACAAACACCCAACATCTCTTTACCATCTATTTCCAGAAAACTCCATAAAGGTGTCAAAAACATTATCCCCCAGAGCTGACTTTTTACAAGTGAAACATTAAAAGACTCAAGTGGTGATATTTTGACTATCTCTTTTGCCAACTCACTCCATGGATTGGCTGAGTCATTCTGATTATGGGAATCAGAGTCCTTAGTGCCTTTGAGTCCAGTCAGAGTAGAAAACCATTTATAAAAACCCGTTTCTAAGATTCCGTTTCTCAAGAACCGCTCCTGGTACCAAGTTGTATTAGTTAGGGATCTCTGTAGAAACAGAATCAACAGGAAATATCTGTAAATATAAAATTTATGAAAGTGTCTCACATAACCATGGGAACATAAAGTCCAAAACCTGTAGGACAGACTGTGAAGCTGATGATTCTGATGGAAGGTCTGGATGAACTCCACAGGAGGGGCTCACCAGCCAAAACAGGAAGAGAGCTTGTCTCTTCTGAATTCTCCTTAAAAGGCTTCCAATGATTATATTAAGCACCACTCATTATAGGAGACACTCCTCTTGAATGATCACAAATGGAATCTGCTGTGAATGTAGCCAAGATGATCATGATTTAATTCTGTGAAATGTCCTCATAACAAGACAGCCCAGCACTTGCCCAAGCAGACAAACAGGTACCACCACTTGGCCAAGTTGACACATGAACCTGACCATGACAATGGCAATGTCTGTTAGCTGTCTCCCCAGTCTTCATGTTTAATGAAGCTCCTTTGGGGGCATTTTCCTTCTTCATCTCCAAAGGTCTCTGGCTGCATGGCTCTGCAGTTCTCATGGCTCTGCCCAAAATGGTTTCTCTTTTAAAGCAATCAGTAAACTAATCAAGACCCACCTGGAATGCATTGAGGCACATCTCCTTCTAATCAAAGGTCAATACCCACAATTGGGTGAGTCATATCTACGTGGAGATAACCTAATTAAATTTCCAAAATATAGTACTGAATAAGGATGAAAAGTAAAGACTGCCTCAAAAAATGGCTGATGATTAAATCATGGCTTTTGTAGGTTACACAATCCTTTCAAACCAGCACACATATATAATCAGTTTTCATTCCCTCCTTCTGGTTATTCTAATGTCTGTGCTGAAAAGTAGATTATTCCTGCTTCAGATGTGATCAGTTCAGTTCTAGACCACTTTTTGATATATCATCATTGCAAATCAAGATTATTGACATGGCCATTTCAAGTAATGCAGGTCATGTTTTCACCTACTTGTATTAGATGTTTGAATGGAGCAGCAGTATGCCACAGCATTTAAGAAACTGAAGATCAAACAGAGAGAGCTGTACTGCACACAAATAATACAAGAATTACTATCAGACATTGTACTCCACTTCTATTGAATCCAAGAATGAGCATTCTCAAATCAAATCAAGCAGAGAGGTTCTTTTTCTTACTGAAAGAACAAACAGAATCAGATATTGCTATTAAAATTTTTACTTAATTTTTTATTTAAAACTTTATCTTGGGTCATTAGTAATATTAAAGAATATAAAGTATAGTTGTAAGTTGAACATTTCCTCTGATTACATATGTTCCAACTTAAAGCCCATGTAACCCCTGAAGATTTGTTGTTTCATACTATCCCTGTCCACTTTCATGTACTTATTATGGAAGATGATCTTTATGGCACTTCACAGTTCATTTATTCTAAATAATAGAAAAACATTTTTCCAACTCATTTTGTGTTGTGTACAGTCTGATGTATAGAGGATTTAAAATAAAAGAATGTGTCCAAAATTCCCTTTCAATCACGTGAGAGATTGTCATATACCCCACAAATACATGCTCAAGTCCTAAGTCCCATTTAGGTGAACTCATATTGCCTAATTTATTAGGCAAAAATTCAACAGTTGGGTTTTAATCTGCTACTACTAAATATACAGATTGAGCCACCATCTGAAAACTCAGCCTATTGATAGTTTTCTTTGGAATTCCTAACTTCCAAAATTATGAGAAAATAAATTTCCATTGTTTAAGTGAAGTAGTTCTGCAGTGCATTTTATCAGTGGCCTTGGCAAACTAGGACAAGTAACTAAATTATTATTTCTTTGCTTGACATCAAGTATTCCTCTTTTTTAAATTAAGGTCTCATGAGATCTCTTTTGAAAAGAGATTAAATTTATAGAAGAAAAATCACTAAGCTGATGTAAAGCAAAAAATAAAATTTTAGATTAGAGATCTGTGCTTGTTTGAAAGGATGCATGTCCCCTAGAAAAGCCATGTTTTAACCTAAATCCCATTTTGTAAAGGCAGAATAATCCCTATTCAATACTGTATGTTTGAAACTGTAATCAGATCATCTGCTTGGAGATGTGATTTAATCAAGGGTGGTTGTTAAACTGGATTAGGTGATGACATGTCTCGACCCATTTGGGTGGGTCTTGATAAGTTTCTGGAGTCTTGTAAAAGAGAAAAAATTTTGGAGAGTGAAAGAGACTTGGGGAGAGCAGAGAATGCTGTAGCACCATGAAGCAGAGAGTACACAAGCCACTGACCTCTGGGCAATGAAGAAGGAAAACGCCTCCTGGGGAGTTTCATGAAACTGGAAGCCAGGAGAGAAAGCTAGCAGATGACACCATGTTCACCATGTGAGCTTCCAGCTGAGAGAGAAACCCTGACTGTTTTTGCCATGTGCCTTCTCACTTGAGAAAGAAACCCTGAACTTCATCAGCCTTCTTGAACCAAGGTATCTTTCCCTGGATGGATGCCTTTGATTGGAATTTCTATAGACTTGTTTTAACTGGGACATTTTCTTGGCCTTAGAACTGTAAATGAGCAATTTATTGAATTCCCCTTTTTAAAAGCCATTGCATTTCTGGTATATTGCATTCTGGCAGCTAGCAAACTAGAACAAGATCTTTCCTTGGAACTTTTGTCACAGTTAGGGTGTTTACAAATACTTACCAACATTTACATGGTCCCTCTCCAACCTATATTTCTGTGCAAACATGGATTGAATTACTTGTTTCCATGAAAGGTTCACAGATGATATTTTAGTGCAGATATGAACCCCCTATCCATCACGTGCTGGGATTACTAGACTCTGGACCATTTGCTTTTGCTGGAATTTTCCATCTTAAAAAATCATAGTAATTATATTAAATTATTCAGGAAAACAGTGGATTCATGTTAAGGTTCTTTGACAAAAGCTGGTTGGCACCCAAGGAAAAAGGAAAAATATATCATTTGGTCTGATTGATTAAGGAAACCTCGAGTGAATTTTAGGAAGATATCGAACACAGACCAGTGAGAAAATAAAGCTGGAAAGACCAAGATGAAGGATAGATTTCTTTAGGTTGTTATATTAAAAAGTGTCTGTAAATGATTCAGAATCTTACATGAGCAGAGATGACACAAAATAGGAATGTAAAATTCAATAATTCAGCTTAAATTTTGATTACTTATTGGTACAAAATTAAATTACAATTTTGTCTTGTGATTCTGTGGATTTTGTCTTGTGATTCCTGGATGGAGGGTTTCTACATTATACCATTATCTATCTGACCTGAAAGTTTTGTATGGAAGCTGTCTTCTACTTCTTGAGGTATGTGTGAATATAAATATTTTCTTTATAATATTCAGTATGCATTCCCAGCAAGGGCAACATCCATTGTTTCAGAGATGACATTTATTTTAAGTATGAAGGGATATCATCCTGGGGTTTTAAAGATGTGTTAACAGTACCTGATAATGTGTTTTCTAATGGTGCTTGAAGGCTGACTTCATCTAAGGTCTCATCAAATACATTGTGTCTTGGAGTTATGTACCCCCAAAAACATGTTCTTAATATTAATCCATTCCTATAGGTATGAACTCATTTTTAATAGAATGTTTGATGATTTATTTAAGTTAAAGTGGCATGTAACTGCATCAAGATGGGTTTCTATCCAACTAACTGGAGATTTAGCAGACATGGCCACAGAGAGAGAAGCCATAGAGAGCAACTAAAAACTGGAAGTCAAGGAAACCAAGAAAAAAGGAGAAAATGCTTCCATGTACATTGCCTTGTGACAGAAAAGTCAAAGAACTCCACAAATTACTGGCCAGGCAGAGGATACATATCCTAGTGAGAAAGCAAGACTTTTGGACTCTGAAATTATGACCCAATAAATTGCTGTTGTTTAACCAAACCATTGCATGTTATTGTTTTAGCAGTTAGGTAACCTGATGACCAGGTTTCTTGGTAATGCCTTGGTTTGGATCTCTGTTAAGAAGCCATTTCTCAATTTTAGTTTTATTTGACACTTGAAGACGCTAAATATTCTCAAAACCATTAAATTATCTCTCCTTCTTGTTTAATACTCTTTCCCTGTATTGATCTTCTCTTGTATTTAATATATAATAAACAAGAAGAAATCAGAGAGCATTTTCAAAATTTCCTTTGGAAATATTCTTAATTGCATTTACAAATTCATTAGGCACATCTTACTCTTTCTAAATCACCCTAAGCAACAGTTTGGCTAAAAATTCTGCTGCTCTATAGCAAGACTTGCCCTTGGTTTATTTTTCAAGAAGGTATTGCTCTTTTTTCTTCAGACTCTCAATGGTAGCCTTATCAAACAACATGTGACTTCAATAAACAATTTCATAAAGGTGCCTTACATTTTCATTTATACCTTGCTCAAAGCCCACTGTCTGATTTCAAAAAGATTTTCATGCTGTTAGTTTTTATTGCTATTGTTATTATGGCATCATTCCAATTACTCATACCCAAAGCACTATTAGATACAAATTGCTTCCAAAAGCACTCTCCAAAAATATAGAAGTTTCAAATGACAAAATTTCATTATTGCATAATTTATGAAGATTCTGAATACAGAAAAAGCCCTGGTTGATTCTTAAGGCTCAATATTTCTCATTTTGCTGATGCAAAATTAATAGTCATGGCTGCAAATTAATTTAATGTTATGAAAGTGGTGAGATATCTGATCTAACTCTGAGCTCATTCACATAATATTTGTTACATCATAAAATCTTGCAATGAGGACATTTCAATGTGGTAGTTGATTTCTCTCAGGCATTGAAAGTGAAGGAATGTGAGACTAGATGAATGATAGGGTAAGTAATGTAAAACAGTCTTTGTATTACCAAACAGCAGAAGAGACATCCCACCACTTTGCCATACTACATTTGTCCTATGCAAGGAACTAAATCTAGCTGCCTATCAAGATGATCAGTTGATACATGAATATCAGGAAATAAGGTTCACTAGGTGTTTTAATTGGTTAAATTTGCTGGAATGCAACGTACTAGAAATGGAATGTCTTTTAATAATGCAATTTATTAAATTGCACATTTATAGCATTAAGGCCATGAAAATATCCAAATTAAGACACAAACAAGAGGTTACCTTAACTCTCAAGAAAAAGCTGAAGCTGCTCAGAACAACTCTATTAGCTGGAAAGGCATGTGGCTGGAGTCTACTAGAGTTTTTTGCTTCTGGACAATTCTGTCAGCTGGGAAAGCACATGGTGATATCTGCTAGCTTTCTTTCCAACCTTCTTCAGCAGCTTCCATGGGAGCAATTTCCTTTTGCATATCCAAAGATCTCTGTCTGTGTGGGCTCAGTCATCATTAAGCTTTTTCCAAAATGGTTGCCTTTTAAAGGGGTTGAGTAAGCAACCATACCTTCAATGGGAGGAGGCATACCTCCAAAAAACCATATAATCAAAAGTTACCATCCAGACTTCTAGTTCAAGATGGCAGCTTAACAATGTGTGCATTTTAGTTCATCCTCAAGAACAACTACTAAATAACAAGAAACAGTACAGAACAGCTTCTGGGGCCACGTCAGTGACCAGACACACAGTGTACCCCAGTCTGGACCAGCTGGACCGGCTGCAAGCCCCCCCCCCCAGAACCATGAGTTCCCAAAGCTGTTGTGGCCAGTGCCCCTTCCCCACAGGCTGCCTCCCAGAGGGGAAAGGAAAGAGACTTTACCAGCAGCAGGGGCTGAGCCCAACCAAATGCCAATTGTGGAATTAAATAGCAAATTCTGACTACTAAAAATAGGCCCCCAGCTCAGGTGAACCTGGTCAAAGCAGAGGTTGCTCATATTTGCCCCAGATCCAAGGGGACAGGGCTGGTGGAAAAAGGGGAAAAAAAGAAGGAAACAAGTTTTTGTGGCTGTGTTTCTACAAAGGCTTGACTGCCTTTGGATACAGTGGCAGGATTTCTCAGGCTGCAACTGTCCCAGGAATAGGCAGAAGTGAGCTCATTTGGGGGATTTTCTGGAACCTGTGCCTTCCCCAGGGGAGGGGTGAAGGTCAACTCAGGTGGAATCCCTCCCTCAAGGAATTTAGACACCAGGGCTTGGTGATTTGAAGCCATTAAAACCAGCCAACAACCTCTCCTTTGTCTCCACCATTCCCCCAGCAGGGAGAGTCTGCCAAAGTTAAAGGTACCACACCATCTTATGCTGGTGGGACCTGCAGGCACACAAGCATCACATACTGGTCAGGATAAGAAAAACAGAG
>PVIY010002028.1:0-135566 GCA_004026745.1 Myrmecophaga tridactyla
ACCTGGTAATTCCTAAATTCCTACAATAAGCATTCAGTTTTGCCTAATCTTATTTTGTTGTATTCTATTTTAATTCCTACACAAGTGAAGTAAAGGTGAGTCAAATGTCTTCTATAGCACCATCAAAAAGTCGTCCTTTGGGCATTGATTCGTAAAGTGACTGGTCTTAGTTTGTTTTGCTAATATATGCACACCTTACTCACTGGTTTCCTTTACTTTTTTATTAACCTGGAACCATGTCTTTAGAGTAAGACTTTGGCTGCTATTCCAACAACAGGCAGAACATGACTTTAGAGTCAAAAAGTACATTTCTTGCAGGGAAGAAAGCAAGAGTTGGAAGAAGGAAGGATTGAGAAATGTATATATTGATGGGAAGAAGAAACCCTCTTTGGGCAGCATTCCAAGGAGAATTTCCCTTCTCTGCCATACACATTGTTTTGTGCCTTTCTCTTCCACAAAAGCCTCAGAATTTATTTAAATTATAATTGTGACTTTTTTTTTTCTTAGCAGGTTGCTTAAAGAGCCAAATAAGCTTCATTTCTGCCTACTCTGCCTACTTCACTTCTATCTAAGAGTAAGTGTCTGAGTTTGCCAGGGCTGCTGTAACAAAGTACCTATGCCAGTTTGAAACTATTAGGTAACCTCAGAAAAGCCATGTCCTTTAATCCTCATTTGGTATTGCTGGGTGGGATCATTGTGATTGTTTCCTTGGAGATGTGACCCAACCAATTGTGGGTGGCAACTTTTGATTAGATGGTTTCCATGGAGATATATCTCCACTCATTCAAGGTGGCATTGCTTACTGGAGTCCTTTAAGAGGGAACTATTTTGGAAAAAGCTTTAGAGCTACCAGAACCAATAGGACAGAGCCCTGGAGAAGCCATTGAGAAAGCCTGGAGAGAAAATTAGCAGACGTTGACATGTGCCTTTCCAGCTGAGCGAGAGACCCCAAACATCATCAGCCTTCTTGAGCCAAGGTATCTTTTTCTGGATGCCTTAATTTGGACATTTTCATAGCCTTAGAACTGTAAACTTACAACTTAATAAATTCCCCTTTAAAAAGCCATCCTTTTTCTGGTATATTGCATTTCAATAGCTTTTACAAAGTAAAATGGTGCCACAGACTAGGTGGCTTAAACAACAGAAACATTGTTTCATGGTTTTGGGGGAAAGAAGTAAAAAATCAAGGTGTTGGCAGGGCCATGCTTCCTCCGAAGGCTGTAGTGTTCTGTAGTGGATTGCCACTGAATCATTACTCAATCTCTGTCTTTATCACATGACCATCTCTCTCTCCCTTTCTGAATCAGTTGTCGGTTGTCTGTGTCTCTACTTATGTTTACTCTCTGCATATTAGATTGGGACTCACCCTAATCCAGTTTGGCCTCATCTTAATTAATGATTTCTTCAAAGATCCTATTTACAAGTGAGTTCACACTCACCACACCAGAGATTACAAATTGATTATGTCTTTTTGGGGGACACGGTTCAATCCATAACAGTAAGGTAAAGAAGATCACATGAAATTACAGTTTTATCTCTAATACTTTCCCCCTCTCCATTATATCTAGTGTCTCCTCTGGCTATGCTTTCCTTCTGATCTGTTCTGAAATGTTTTCCTTCATAGCTCCTAGTTCCTCTTTTGTGAACATATCACAGGGAATTTAATAAATGCAACTTGCTAGTCAATGGAATGATTCTTCCTTAAGGTCTTAAATTTCATTGCAGATGTTTGTAGAATCCTGGGTAAAAACAATATGGATGAAATAAAATTCTTATCTGACTATATAAGTTATGATAAGTGATATTAGTTGCTATAAAAAACAACCCCCAAATCTCAGCAACTTAACATTCAGTATGGAGTTTTCTAATCAGGTGGCTATGTAGCAGCCCTCCTACAAACAGTCACTCAGGGACCCAGGCTATTTCCATGTTGTGTCTCCACTATATTGAGTTTTCAAAGTCACCTTGGCATCACCCAATAGCAGTTAGGAAGAAAACAATGAGAAAGGAAAATTACAAATAGGAAATTTTCCTCAGCCTTGCTGAAAAATGGCTTACATCATTTCTGCATATATTCCACTTGCCATAACCCATCATGCAACCAAGGAAACTGCTAGAGAGACTTGGAAATGTCATTTCATAAATGCTAACATCTCTACCAGGTTCATTAATAGAAACTTAGAGATAAATTACTGCATCTCCTAGAAAATGGGTATCCTTTTTTTCTAACAACAAGTAGTTAATCTTTTCATTATCTCCTCTTATCCATACGGCATCCAAGAACAGAGCAGACATTCATAACTCAAAAGGTAATTATTAGGGCTCCTACTATGTGCCAGGCACTATGCTCGGTGAAGTTATAAAGTAAGATTTGATCTGTACCTTCAAAGTGTTACAGTCAGGTCAAAGAGAGTAAAAATGCAGTCAACTATTAAAATAGAAAGGGTGCTATGATGGACCCAGGAAATTAGGGAAGGGTTCTGAAAGAGGTGGAGCTTTAAATTTAAATTCTCACATTTAAAAAGAATGCAGATGGGTAAAGGGCAATTCAGGAAGAAACAACACTGTGTGAAGGCAGATGTAAAACAGCACCATAGGTGAAAGTGTCAAGAACTTCATTTCCTCAGGTGAAGTTAGTCAGAAAAGCAAGTGTGGGGATGATGCTAAAGGAAATGGCACTGACCAGATCATGAAGAGCACTTAGGGCTGAGCTGTAGGCTTTGATATGCTTGACAATCAAGTGAAGGATTTTAAGGGAGTGATATGATCAGCTTTTCAATTGATGACAACTTCACCGATGAAAAAATAATAGATTAAATCTCATATGGATGTTATTGTGGCCCTGTGCATACTGAAAATGATGCTCCTATTAGTCACTTGAGGGCATGTTTATCAAGTCAGCAACGCTCTCTGCACTATAGATATGTAACTACTATGCTTATTTTCAAACATTGCTGCCATTTTTAAAAGTCCTTCATTTGTGATTCAGACAGGCTTTAGCTTGATGGTTGTCTTAAGGATGTTTAGGCTGTTATGGGCCAATCTGGCATGTCTTTCATTCATTAAGTCTGTAAAACATGTTTATTAAGAATTTATTTTGTGCCAGGAAATTGTTAGGAACTAGGCAGGGAAGGAGGAGGAGAGTATTACAAAGACAGGCAGAAGGGCATGGTAGGGAGGGGAAAGCTCAGGCTCTGAAGCTGGAAAGGGTTTCGCTCTGAACAAATTATGTAACCCCTCAGAAACAGTTTTTCTCAACTGTAAAATGGGGAAAATAATATCTACTTTAGAGTGCTTTGGGCTTCAATAAGGTAATATCTGTAAAACACTTAAAAGTGGTCAGAAAATGGGGCTGCAGTACATGACATAGACTCTTTGTCTTCCATGGGGAAGACATCACTAATTGGTCATGACACAAGTTCCTGCTGAGTCCAGACACAGTTTGCATTGGTACTAATGTAAAAGTAATTAGATTATAAGACAGTATCTGAGTCATGCTTCATGGATGATCAGTCATGGCAAGGATTTCAGAGGTGATAAATTACTATAGCTGCAGTAATCAGGAAAGAAAGACTTTGTACAGGAGGAAAGTTTGAGTAAACCCATGGGATGTTGGTAGTATTTATTTGATTTCCACATTAAGACCACATTTTTAAAGCTTGGCTTCAATGCAAATGTAAAATTGTTTCTTTGATTCTTCCCAAATCTGGTTTGCTTTACACTAGTTTTTCATACAAAAGGTGCTCTCCATTCTCCATCTTAAGTTAGCCTAGTAGAACTATATAGCAATATAATAAGCATCAATTGAGATGTGATCCAAGACCCCCATGGAAGACCTGTTACAGAGCTCTCACTTACTTCCCTAGAGCAGGGGTAGTGAATAGGATTTCTCATGCAAAGCAACTCTGAGCAATTAGTACCAGTTGCTTGCAGTGCTGTGTTGACAAGGAGTCTGAGATTCTGGGCTCCACAGGAATTTGGACCAGTGATGTCTGACATGAACAAGAAATAGAGTGAAATCACATGGAATAGTTATTTGTTCTGTGTAGGACATTGGAGACCTTCTGTATATGCTTCCCATTTAAAGGAGGAATCTGATATCCAGAAAAATCACCTCTCGATAAAAGAAATTTCTAAAGGAAGAGTTTGATTAATCGCAAAGCCCTGGTTTCCAGCAGCTGAATCAAGTCAGTGTTCTTTTGGATGATATCTTATTTCACAATCCTCACCAGCAGACCCAACAGACATATTTCATGAAGTAGGCCCTGGAGTTGATCCTTTATTTCCTATTTTTATTTGTCCACTGCTCTATTGAGGCATAATTTACTTTCAATAAAATCCACCCATGTAAATTGTACAGTTTGATGAACTTCTGCAATTGTATACTGCCATGTAGACAAGTTCAAAGTCAAGACATAAATGTTTCCATCATCCACCAAATTTCCTTATTCTTTTTTGTAGTTGATACCCTTCCCTGAGTATCAGCCCACAGATAACCACCAATCCCCTTTCTATCATTGTAATTTTGCCTGTTACAGAATTTTAGATGAATGAAATCATGCAATCTTTGATATTTGAAATTCACCTATTATGTTGTGTGTCAATCTTTTAATTGCTAAGTAGTTTTCTATAGTATGAATATACCACAAGTTGCTTGCCTATTAAGCAGTTGATAGAGTTTTGGTTGTTTTTAATTTTGGGTTATTATGAATAAAGTTGCTGTAAATATTCATATGTGGACATTTCTTTGGTAGACATATCTGTTCATCATCCTGGGTAAATGCCAAGGAGTAGGATTGGTCAGTGATATATAGGTATATATTTAACTTTATAAGAAGTGGTCAAATTTTCCAAAGTGGCTGTACCAGTTTTATATTCCCAACAGCAATGTATAAGAGTTATAACTGCTTCATATCTTTATCAAAACGTGGTATTGTCAGAGTTTTTAGTTTAACTTATTCTACTAGGTATGTGTTAGTTCCTCATTGTGGTTTTAATTTGTATTTCCCTGATAAATACTTATATTGAACATCTTTTCACTTGCTTTTTGGCTATTTGTATATCTTCTCCTATAAAGCATCCATTCAAATGTTTTGTTCATTTTTGTAATGGAATCATTTATTTTCTTATTACCGAGTTATAAGAGTTCATTATATACTGTTTACAAGCCCTATGTTTTGAAAATATTTTCTGCTACTCTATAGCTTGCTTTTAAATGGCTTTAGCTGCATTTTCAAAGAATGAAATTTAAAAATTTTGTTGAAGACCATTTCATCAACTTTTATACTATTTTCACACTTCTCTGTTTCTGTTTAAGAAATCTTTTTGTAACGCAATTTTTAAAAAAATCTGTTTTCTTCTAGGAGTTTTATGATCTCATCTCTTTCATTTATGTCTATGACATAATTTTGAGCTAATTTTGGTGTAATTTGGGAGATAAGGGTTAAGGTTCTCTTTTGTGCATGTAGGTATTTATTAGCTCCAGCACTATTAGTTGAAAAGACTATTATTTTTTTCCCATTAAATACCTCAAAATCTTGGCAAATGTCAATTGATCATATTAGCATTGATCTAATTTTGAGCTCTCTATTCTATTACAATGATGATATATATCTACCCTTAAGCTAATATTACACTATCTAGATTTCTGTATCTTTATAGTGAGTCTTAAAATCATTTGGTGTAGTCCTCCAACCATTCTAAGTCCTCAAAAATTATTTTAGCCACTGTAGAGCCATGGCTTTTCCATAGAAATCAGCTTGTCATCACCTTCAGAAAAAGCGGGTAGGATTTTGATTATAATTACATTGAATCTATAGATCATTTGGGGAAGAATTAAAATATTAACAATATCGGATCTTCACATTCTTGAACATGGAATAGTTCTTCATTCATTTAGGTCTTCTTTAATTTCTCTCAACAATGTCTTGCAATTTTCAGTGCATTTTATTGAATTTATTCCTGAGTTTTTACAATCTTTGATGCCCTTGAAAATAAAGATGTTCTAATTTCATTTACAATTGTTTCTTGCTAGTATATAAAATAAAATTGTATTGTTTACTGATTTTTTTTTTCTTTTTGCATGGGCAGGCACCAGAATTGGACTTGGGTCTCTGGCATGGCAGGCAAGAATTCTGCCACTGATCCACCATCGCACCACCCTGTCTATTGAATTTTTAAATTGTTACCTTGCAAAATTCACTTATTAGTTTTAGTGGCTCTTTTAAAGATTGCTTAGAATTTTCTTTGTATGTAATCATGTTGTCTCCAAAGAAACAGTTTTGTTCATCTTTTCCAGTCTGCATGCCACTTCTTTTTCTTGCTTTACTTTAACTCTTGAAATACAATATTGAATAAGGGTTGTGAAAATGGGTGACCCTGTCTTATTCCAGTCTTGGGGAAGAGGGCATTCAATCTTATACCACTGTGTGTGAAATTAACTGTAGGTTCTTTGTATATGCTATTTTCAATCAAGTTTAGAAGAAATTTCCTTTTATTGTTAATTTGCTGAGATATTTTATTTTAAATGAGTGCTCAATTTTGTCAGATTTTTTCTCAATCTGTTGAAATGATTGTATTAGCCAGGTTTCTCTAGAGAAACAGTACCAACAGGAGATATCTTTAAATATGAGATTTATAAAGATGTCTTATGCAACTGTGGTAATGGAATAGTCAAAAATCCGCAGGGCAAGCTGTGAAACTGGCAGCTTCAATGAAGGGTCTGAACTCCACAGGAGAGGTTCGCTGGCTGAAGAAGCAGTGAAAAAGTCTTTCTTTGTCCTATAAAAGTCTTCAACCAATTAGATTATCTTCTTCATGGGAGACATGCCTTAGTTGATAGCAGATGTAATCAGCCATGGATACAATCAACTGACTAACAATTGAAGACACCAGCCTCCTGGTTTATTAAATATGAAATATCCTTGCAGCAACTGTCAGGTCAGTGCGTGCCTGACCAGACAGCTGGGCATGATCACTTGGCCACGTTGACCCCAGAACCTAACCATAATAGTCCACCCCTTGTCAACTTGGCAGCTATACATGTCACCTTGAAGCACACTTGATTTCCAAATAGAACACAATAACAGACATATTTTTCACCTGACAATATCCAACTGTCCTGTGTGCAACTGGAAGCACACGACATCTCTCCAGAACACGGTACAAGTCCTTAGGTAACATTCACTCTTAAACCTCATATCTTATTACTCAAATACTGTAAATGATCAGTACAACTTATGTCATATGATAAGAGGAAAATAATATATTATTTATGTACAAATACAAATATACTCATAACAAAACAGGGAGAAAATAGTCATACAATCACAGTCCCCATTTCTGTAACTAGTCACATGGCCATAGTTCATATTTATCACTACCTTCTTCTACTACCCATTCCATGTTCCCTTTCTCCTCAGCAAGCACTTTAGCTGGCTGTAGGTTTTTGCCAGGTAGAGTGACCCAAACCTTCATTCCTGAAGTTTCTGGACCATTGATAGTCCTTCCTGGGTTGTTGTAGCTTTCCATAACTTTAATCACAGGATATGGTAGTGCTAAGAGACATCCTAGGGGATCTCCTGTATTCCAGGAAAACTCTTCATTACCTCTGTGTGTAATTGCAGTCCTATTTCCCCTTGATAGTCAGGATCAATCACCTCAGACAGTACAGTAATCCCCTTTTGTGCTTGATGATTCAGTGGCATGAGAAACCCAAAGTGGTCAGGTGGGAGTCTTAGCTTCCAGGTCAGTGGAATCATTGTTGTGTCTCCTTGTAGGAACACTCCTCCTCCTTTTGAAACTAAGACCTATAGACCAGTAGAGCTTAAGGTTTCAGAGACAGGAAGCAAACATTTCCCTAGTGGGTCACTAGGGGTGACAGTGAGTGGTGCCACTCCCATTTCCACCCCTTGATTCCTGGATCCATGAATCCTCGCTATGGGAAAAGCAGCACCATACAGGGGTTGCTAATTCAGAACATACACAGCTTCCTGGAGAACCCTGCCCCACTTTACAAGGTATTACCACCTAGTTGGCACTGTAATTGGGTCTTCAAAAGTGCATTCCACCATTCTATCAATGCTGTTGCCTCTAGATGATGGAGAACATGATAGGACTAGAGAATTCCATGAGCATGTGCCCATTCTGGCACTTCATTTGCTGTGAAGTGGTTTCCTTGAATGGAAGCAATGCTGTATAAAATACCATGATGGTGGATAAGACATTCCATATGTCCAGGGATGGTAGTTTTTGCAGAAGTATTGCATGCAGGGAAGGCAAGCCCATATCCAGAGTACATGTCTAGAGCAAGTCACTGCTCCTTCTATGATGGAAGTGGTCCGATGTAATCAGCCTGCCACCAGGCAGCAGGCTGATCACTTTGGGAAAGGGGCCATATCTGGGTCTGAGCATGGGTCTCTTTGCTGCAGGCAGATTGGGCACTCAGAAGCGGCTGTGGCCAGGTCAGCCTTGATGAGTGGGAGTCCATGTTGCTGAGCCCATGCATATCCTTCATCCCTACCACTATGCCCACTTTGTTCATGAGCCCATTGGACAATGGCAGGAGTGGCTGAAGAAAGAGGATGACTTGTATCCACAGAATGGGTCATCTTATCCACTTGATTATTAAAACCTTCCTCTGCTGAAGTCACTCTCTGGTGAGCATTCACATGGGACACAAATATCTTCATATTCTTTGCCCACTCAGAAAGATCTATCCACATATCTCTTTCGCAGACCTCTTTGTCACCAATTTTCCAATCATGCTCCTTCTAAGTCCTTGACTATCCAGCCAAACCATTAGCAACAGCCCATGAGTCTGTACACAAATGCACCTCTGGCCTGTTCTCCTTCTAAGCAAAATGAACCAGATGCATTGCTCAAAGATCTGCCCACAGGGAGGATTTCTTCTCACCACTCACTTTGAAGGACATCCCAGAAAGGGGTTGTAGTGCTGCAGCTGTCCACTTCCAGTTTGTCCCTGCATATCATGCAGAACCATATGCAAACCAGGCCTAAGATTTCTCTTCCTCAGTCAACTGACTGTAAAGAACTCCCCAAGAGGCCATAACTCTGGTCTATGAAAGAGAAGGTAATATGACATTTGGGTCACTTCCTTACATAACTTACTTGTTCTAATTTGAAAACTGTTTGAATGTAATATACAAGAAACAGAATGGCTTTTAAAAAGGGGAATTTAGTAAGTTATTTGTTTACAGTTCTAATCCCATGTAAATGTCCAAATTAAAGCGAAGCTATAAAAATGTCCAAATTAAGGCATTCAGGGAAAGATACCTTGGTTCAAGAAGATGTTCGGGGTTTCTCTCTCAACTAGAAGGGCACATGGTGATGTCTGCTAGCTTTCTTTCTAGGCTTCTTCAATGGCTTTCCCATGTGTCATGCATTCTATTGGCTCTGTCAGTTCTGGTGGCTGTAAAGGGCTCCAGGAAGCAACCCCACCTTGAATGGGTGGAGACACATCTCCATAGAAACCATCTAATCAAAAGTTATCACCCATAATTGGATATTTCCATGGAAATGATCACAAAGGTCCCATTTAGCAACACCGAATGAGAATTAAAGGCCATGGCTTTTCTGCGGTACATAATAGCTTCAAACTGGCACATTTTTGCCTTCAGAACCTGCTCAAGCCCTGTCTCTCACATACCATTTCCATTTTATGGTGGATTGCTGCTGGGCATGTTCAACTTTATGGCTTGGTGGATCAGACAATACCCAGCTCATGAAAGGCAACTCAGGTCTCATGGTAACTTAGTGGCCCATGGTTAAGCATTCAGTCTCTACTAAGGCCCAGTAGCAGGCTAAAAACTGTCTCAAAAGGAGAGTAGTTACCTTCAGTGGATGGTAAGGCTTTGCTCCAAAATCCCAAGGGTCTGCATTTTGATTCTCCTAAAGTGGCCCACCAAAGTCTCTAGAGAGCATCCTTATTTGTCACTGACACTTGCACTGTCATTAGATCTGCTGGATCATGTGGCCCAAGTGGCAGAGCAGTTGCACAGCAGCCTGGACATGTTACAGAGCCTTCTCGTGCCCTGGTCCCCATTCAAAATTAGCAGCTTTTCTGGTCACTAAGTAAATGGGCTGGAGTAGCACATCCAAATAAGGAATATGTTGTCTCCAAAATCCAAAGGGGCCAACCAGGCATTGTGCCTCTTTTTTAGTTGTAGAAGGGGCCAGATGTAATAGCTTATCCTTCACCTTAGAATGGATATCTCAACATGCCCCACACTACTGGACACCTAGAAATTTCACTGAGATGGAAGGCCCCTGTATTTTTTTGGATTTATCTCCCATCCCAGACACAAATGCCTTATCATAAGTCTAGAGTAGTTGCTTCTTCTTACTCACTAGGTCCAATCAACATGATATCATCAATATAATGGACCAGTGTGATGTCTTGTGGGAAGGAGAAATGATTAAGTTCCTTGCAGACAAGATTGTGACATAGAGCTGAAATTGCCTACCCCTGAGGCAGGACAGTGAAAGTATACTGCTGGCCTTGCCAGCTGAATGCAAACTATTTCTGGTGATTCTGACTGCCAGTTATTGAGAAAAAACATTTGCCAGATTGATAGCTGCATACCAGTTACCAGGTGATATGTTGATTTGCTCAAGCAATGATATTACATTTCGAACAGAAGCTGCAATTGGAGTCACCTCTTGATTAAATTTACAATAATACACTGTCATCCTCCAAGACCCATCTGTTTACTGCACAGGCCAAATTGGAGAGTTGAATAGGGGATGTGGTGGGAGTCACCACCCCTGCATCCTTCAAGTCCTTAAGAGTGGCACTTACCTCTGCAATCACTCCAGGAATATGGTACTGCTTCTGATTCACTATTTTGCTAGGTTGGGGCAATTCTAGTGGCTTCCACTTGGACTTTCCTATCATAATAGCGTTCACTCCCTGAGTCAGAGTACCAGTGTAAGGATATCTATTCTAATTATGCATTCTGGAACTGGGGAAATGACCACAGAATGGGTCTGGGGACCCTGAAACCACTGTGAGATGGACGTAAGCTAAAACTCCATCAATTCCCTGACCTCTGTAAGCCCCCATTCTGACTGTTGGACCAGAATGACATTTTGGGTCTCCTGGAATTAGTGTCACTTCTGAGCTAGTGTCTAATAATCCCCAAAATGTCTGATAATTTCCTTTTCCTCAATGCATGGTCACCCTGGTTAAAGGCCATAGGTCTCCTTGGGGAAGGCTGGGAGGAAGGTTAACAGTGTAAATTTTGGGCAGTGTGAGATCCTTTCCCAAGGATGTATGTACCCTAGAAAAGCCATGTTTTAACCTGAATCCCGTTTTGTAAAGGCAGCCATTTCTTCTAATCCCTATTCAGTACTGTATATTAGAATATGTAATTAGATCATCTCCCTAGAGATGTGACTCAATCAAAAGTGGTTGTTAAGCTGGATTAGATGGAGATCTAATCCACCCATTCTGGTGGGTCTTGATTAGTTTACTGGAATCCTATAAAAAAGGAAACATTTTAGAGAGAACAAGTGATTCAAAGAGAGAAGAGAATGCTGCAGCACCAAAAAGCAGAATCCACCAGCCAGCGACCTTTGGAGATGAAGAAGGAAAACACCTTCCAGGGAGCTTCATGAAACAGGAAGCCAGGAGAGAAAGCTAGCAGATGGTGCTGTGTTTGCCATGTGCCCTTCCAGCTGAGAGAGAAGCCCTGACTATGTTCGCCATGTGCCTTCTCATTTGAGAGAGAAACCCTGAAGGTTCATCAATGTGATCACATACATAAGAACATCATTCATTTTTAAGGTTGAGAAATATTCCATTGTATGGATATGCCACACTTTATTTATTCATCCATCTATTGATGGACATTTGGATTTGCTTCTACTTTTGGCTATTGTGAATCACGCTGTTATAAACATCAGTGTACAAATATCTGCTTGAGTTCCTGCTTTCAATTTTTGGGGGGGCATATACCTAGAAATTGGATTGCCAGATAATTTAGTAGTTCTATGTTTAACCTTTTGAAGAACCACCAAATTTTTTTTCACAGTAGTAGCAACATGTTCCATTTCCACCAACAATGTATGGGGATACATTGGTTTCTTTTTTATTTTTTTTAACTTTTTTATTGTATAATATATATACAAAGCAAAGAAAGAAAAAAAGCAATAGTTTTCAAAGAACTCTTCAATAAGTAGTTACAGGACAGATCCCAGCATTTGTCATGGGCTACCATATCATCTGTTCTAGTTTGCTAGGTGCTGGAATTTGAAATACCAGAAATGGAATGGCTTTTAAAAGGAGGAATTTATTAAGAAGCAAGTTTACAGTTCTAAGGCCATGACATTAAAGCAAAACTATAAAAACGTCCAAATTAAGGCATCAACAAGAGGTTACCCTCATTCAAGAAAGGCTGATGCAGTTCAGGGCTTCTCTCTCAACTGGAAAGGCACATGGTAAACAGGTTGACATCTGCTAACTTTCTCTCCAGGCTTCTGGTTTCATGACGCTCCCTCAGAAGCATTCTCCAAAGGTATCTGGCTACATGGGGGCTCATCGTTCTCATGGTTCTTTTGTAGCTCTCAAATGGGACTCACTCCAAAATGCTTCCTCTTTTAAAGGGTTTCAGTAAACTAAGGTTAATACCCACAATTGGGTGACTTACCCATGGAGATATTCTAATCACATTTCCAAACCATGCTGCTAATAGGGATTAAAAGAAATGGCCACTTCCACAAGATTGGGTTAGGATTAAGTGTGGTTTTTCAAACTGGCACACCATCATTTCATATTTTTCCTTCTAGCTACTCCAGAGCATTGGAGGCTAGAAGGAATATGCATTTTTTAATCATCTCTTTTTTCTTTTTTGTGAAAAATATATACAAAAAAGCAATAAATTTCAAATCACAGTGGAACAATTAGTTTTTCTTTTTTTGTGAAAAATAACATATATGCAAAAAAAACCAATAAATTTCAAATTGCAATGCAACAATTAGTTGTAGAACAGATTTCAGAGTTTGCTATGGGTTATAATTCCACAATTTTAGGTTTTTACTTCTAGCTGCTCTAAGATACTGAACAAATATCAATTTAATGATTCAGCAATCATATTATTATTAAACCCTACCTTCTCTCTATAACTCCACCATCACCTTTGATCTTCCTCCCACTGTTTAGGGGTATTTAGGCTTTGCCCTTTCTAACTTTTTCATATCAGAATGGGCTGTCAATAATAAGGGGTAGGGAGATGAAACTAGCAGATATTCTGAAGAGGCTGGCCCCTCTAGGTTTCAAGACTTACCTGGTCCAGGACACTATAAGGTTGTAGGTTTCTGGAAAATTATCCTAGTACATGGAAACTTTGTAGAATCTTATATATTGCCCTAGGTGTTCTTTAGGATTGACAAGAATGGTTTTGGTTGGGATTTGGCAAGTTACGATAGGTAGCAATGTCTAACTGAATAAGAGTGACCTCCAGAGTAGCCTCTCGACTCTATTTGAACTCTCTCAGCCACTGATACCTTATTTGTTACACTCCTTTTCCCCCTTCTGGTCAGAATGGCATTGTTGATCCCACGGTGCCAGGGCCAGACTCATCCCTGGGAGTCATCTCCTACACTGCCAGGGAGACTTTCACCCCAGGATGTCATGTCCCACATAGTGGAAAGGGCAATGATTTCACTTGCAGAATTGGACTTAGAAAGGGTGAAACCACATGTGGGTAACAAAAGAGGTATTTTGGAAGTAACTCTTAAGCATACCTATAGGTAGGCTAAGCTTCTCCACTACATACATAGCTTCACAAGAGCAAGTTTCAAGATGAAGGGCTTGGTCTATTGATTTGGGTGTCCTTAATGTTTGCAATAGTACCAGCGGTTTCCTCAGTGTAAAGTTTAATAGTTCCATATTCTTTCTTCCATACCTCAAGAGACTTTGCCAGTACTTTTTGATTATCTGCTTAATATATTCTGGGATGTATCCAGGCACTACATTAAACTATACAGAATTAAAGACGCTTATTATTATTCTGAGCTACCTGTGTTTCGATTGATTAAATGAGCTATCCTGACAGGTTAAGTTAGATTACGTGCAACAGAAAATTTAGGTTCTGGATAAAATAAACTTTTCTTTCTTTGGTCTTAAAGAGTAGATGAGGTTCTAAAATATAGACAATGTTTTCCTTACTCATGTGTTCTGAATTACCTCAACATTGATTTCTTTTTGAATGTTAACTAATGATGCATTCCTAGAATAATATCATCTTTGTCAAGATGTATTATTCTTTTAATATGTTGTTAGATTCAATTTATTAAAATTTTATTAAGGATATGCCTATGTTCATTAGTGATATTACACTATAGGCTTCTTTTTTTATGATTTCTTTGATTGTTTTTTGCTCTCGGTATAATGCTGACTTAAGAGGAATAATTAAGAAATGTCCCCTCCTCTTCTGTTTTTGGGAAATATTTGAGTAGAATCAGTATTATTTATTCCCTAATCATTGTAGTATTCACCAGTGAGGTATGTGGGCCTGAATTGTTCTTTGTGGAAAGGCTCTTAATTATGGAATTCAAGTTTTTGAAATGATATAAGGTTATCTGATTTTTCTTGAATGAGCTTTTATAATTTATATCTTTCAAGGAATTTATCTGTTTCATATAAGGTTGTAAATGTATTGGTATAAAGCTATAATAGCTCTGTATTATCCTTTTAATGTCTGTAGGATCTCTTGTGATGTTGTCCCATTTTTCATTATCATGTCAATAATATCTTCCTTCTTGTTTCTTCCTTGATGATTTTAGCTAGAGATTTATCAGTGTTTTTGATCTTTTCGAAGTGCCAGTTTCTGGTTGGTTTAATTGATTTTTGTCTTTTTTGGGTGAAGAGGCCCTTTCTATTTCACTGATTTCTTCTATTTTCTTCATTATTTCCTTTCTTCTACTTTTTTTTCAGATTTAATTTACTCTTTTTATTCTACTTAAGATGGAAACTTAGATCATTGTCCTTAGATACATCTTTTTGAGTATTAAAAGCTATAAATTCCCCTTAAGAACCATTTTAATTGTGCATCCCACAGATTTTATTAAGCTGTGTTTTCATTGTCATTTCATTTTCATTCAGTTGAAAATATATTCTTTGTTATGTCTTCTTTGGTCCATGGATTATTTATAAGTATGTGGTTTAATTTTCAAATATTTGGAGTTTTCTCATACATTTGGTTGAAATTGGTTTCTAATTATATATATATATATATATATATGTAATTATTATTTTTTTTGCATGGGCAGGCTCTGGGAATCGAACCTGGGTCTCTGGCTTGGCAGGTGAGAATTCTTGCCACTGAGCCACCATCGCACTGCCCTCTAATTTAATTATATTTTGATCAGGAAAGATATTTTATATGATTTCCGTTTGTAAAAATTTGTTGAGGGGCAGTGCTACAATGGCTCAGTGGCAGATTTCTCGCCTGCCATGCCAAAGACCCAGTTTTGTTTCCTGGTGCCAGCCCATTCCACAAAAAAAAAAAAAAAAAATTTGTTGAGACTTGTTTTCTGATTCATAATGGGGTCTATCCTCAAGAACTCACCATATGTTCTTCAAAAGAATGTTATTCTACAATTGCTCTGTGTAGTGTTCTCTATATAACAGCTCAATTTGGGAAATTTTCAGCCACTATTTTTTGACTATTTTCTCTGCCCTTTTTTCTCTTTCTTCTCCTTCTAGAACTCTCACAATGCATATTCTGGTATCCCACAGTTTCCTCAGGCTCTGATCAGTTCTCTTCATTCTTCTTTCCACTCCTCAGACTGGATGATTTCAAAGTCTTCTCTTCAAATTCACTGATCCTTTCTTCTGCTAGTTCCAATCAGTTGTTGAAACTCTCTAGGCAATTTTAAATTTCTGTTACTGTGGTCTTTGGTTCTGTTTTGCTCCTTTGATAGTTTCCATCTCTTTACTGATATTCCTTTTGTGTTAATCTATCATTTTCCTGATTTCCTTTAGCTCTTTGTCCATGTTTTCCTTTAACTCCTTGCGACTATTTAGGACCAGTTTCTTAAAAGTCTTTTCTGGAATATCCTGTGACTGATCTTCCTCCTTGATTGTTTTAAACCCTTTAATCTTCTCCTTTACCCAGGCAATTGCAGCCTATTACTTTGTATGTTTTGTAATATTTTGTTTTTAAACATGGACGTCTTGATATTTTAATGTGTTATCTTTGGAATTTAAACTCTGAGGCATCTATTCCTTAAGCTTTTATCCAGCTAGTGTTATGACAGAGCTTTCCTTGAATGCAAAAGAAAAAGGAGGAGGAGTGGGGGGAGGAACAGAAGAAAACACCTTTCCCAGTCTTTGCAAATTGACTTCTGTATGTGTTCCTCTTCAGGGCTTTTCCAATGAGTTTGGAGACTAGCTCCAAGCCAAAGTGTAGGTAGGGGTCTCCCTGATCCTTTCTGTATGCCTATTGTCATGCACATGAGGTCCTAAGCATTCCTCTTTCTCAGGTATATTTCCTCTCTTCCCTAGGAATCAGTTTTCTCAAGGTCCTAGGCACTGCACTATAAGTTCTACAGCTAGCAATCCCTTGACCCAGTCAGCACAACTTGACCACTGCTTTCTGTAGGAGAGCTCTGTGAGCCGCCTTCTACACACAGGGCATATTCTACACACCTAATCTTTCAAGTCACTTCTAGACAGATTGAACCAGACATACATGTTTCTGGTATGTGCATGAGGATTACTCTACTCCCTCTAGAAGTGGAACAAGGGATCTGCATATTGGGCATGCAGGTGGGCTCCCCATGGAGCTGGTGAGGAGTGAAGGAGGAGACAACCAGTGTGCCACAAGAATCTACTACTTTTAAGTGGCTTTTTCTTGATTTGGTACTCTCCCTGCTACTGCAATCCATTAACTACTTTCTGGAACTTTTAGAGGGAGGGTTTTGCAATTTTCTTGCTGCTTGTTCAAAGCTTCTGTGTGGGGGACAAGCCCTGAAGACATCTTGATCCTCTGCAGTTAGCAGAACTAACTTGAGCCTGCCCTGCACATCTGTCAATCAAGAATCATCCAGAATGAGAGCAAATAGAATTTGGAGATCACCAATCTGACTTCTTCTCCCAGGGCTTCCCCTCTTTCTTCAGAGTCTAATGTTTCCTTTTCAATAGTCTGTACCCCAGGACAGAAAAACTAGTTTTTCCATGAATGTCCCCTGCATCCCTGAAGCCTCATTGACTGTACATGTCCTAGGCTAAAAGGATAAAAACGGGAACTCACCTTACACAACTATTTCTCCTAAGAGCATGAACTCCCCAAAACAATTTTCTTGCATCTCTGAATTCTCAAGTGACTTCAATATCTGCTTTTCATATTATGTTGTTCTAGTTTGCTCACTGCTGGAATGCAACACACCAGAGATGGATTGGGTTTTAATAAAAGGGGATTTATTTTGTTAGTTCTTCAGAGGAAACACAGCTAACTTTCCACTGAGGTTCTTTCTTACGTGGGAAGGTGCAGGATGGTCTCTGCTGGCCTTCTCTCCAGGCCTCTGGGTTCCAACAACTTTCCCTGGGATGACTTCTTTCTGCATCTCCAAAGGCCTGGGCTGAGCTGCAAGTGCTGAGATGAGGTATGCTGAGCTGCTTGGGCTGTGCTACGTTGCGCTCTCTCATTTAAGGACCAGCCAATTAAGTCAAACGTCATTCATTGCAGCAGGCACACCTCTTAGCCGACTGCAGGTGTAATCAGCAACAGGTTAGGTTCACGTAACATTGGCTCATGTCCACAGCAACAGAACTCAGTGCCTTCACCTGGCCAAGCTGACAACTGAATCTAACTACCACATATGTCCAGAGTTTATGGATATTATTTTCAGGAAGAGCTCAGCCATTACACCATATTTTCTTCATAATCATCTTTTAACTACTAAATTGGAATTTTGTCTGTGAGGGTGGCATTCTATTTGCCCACAGTGATATCAGTTTCACAGGTGCCAATTATTCTAAACTAAGTGACAATGAGAATTTCCAACTTAAATTTATGCAAATTTCAGGGAAAATTGATGCAAATTACATGCCCACATACAGGTAACTGTTTATGAGTGATAATTTACACTTAGAATATAACTAAAATTAATTTATAGCATTTGAAATGAAATAAATCGAACTAAAGAAATAATTCTATTTGGTGTTGATATCTATTTAATTTTAAAGAGAATGATATTTGTATATAAGCAGCACCTGAAAATTACTCCAATTTCACAAGATCAAATAGTGTAATATTAGTAGGTACATCAATTCCTTGGAAATTGTCCTATTATTTTAAGAAGGGCAGTGATAGGAACTGCAGTATGGTTATCTATTGCAGTTATTAGTTATGCTGTTTTGGAGAAGAATTCTAATGATATAGAAAATTTGGCTCATGTACATGCCAACTCTAAAACTTAGCTGTATGTTTCATCATTTATGTATAAATTACACAAGGTTGACAATGACCAAGTTTACTCAGAATAGAGTTCTTTTCCTCAATCACCTTACCTGTGATAGATGAATAGACTGGTAGGTTGTGAAAATAGATGAAATAAGGAATGTAAAGCAGTTGGAGCTGTGCTGGGCTCATAATAATAATAACCTATAACCTCCATGGTAAAAATAATGTGGTGAGTTTGTAGTCTGTCTACACATCAGTTTGGCTGAAATACACTTCCCATAATTCCCTTTCTTGTACAGTTCCAGTTGGGGTAAGCCAAAATAGAGATTTTAGTGGGATATTTAGAGATCAAAGTGAAGCAGCAATCGTTTTGTAGTTCACACACTGTCATATGTGTGCCAACTCACCTTGTTAGCATGAGGCAGCAGACACACCTACACCTGTTCCAACTTCTCCAGGATCTTTCTTCAGCTGGTCTGACTCCTGGGCCATTTGTGTGTGTTTATACGATGACTAAGAGCCCCTGCTTGTCTAGGAAAGCCATATCATCAAGGCCAGTGGTAATGAGAGAGCTAACTCAGGTTTCAATCTGTCTTCGTGGGCTTTAGCTCATATTTGTGTGTTCGAACTTGTCCTCACTCTCCTCCACTTTTCATCTTCCTTTTCTGATAACTTCCTAGCTTATGGCTGCTGAGCTCCAGTGTCAGACATGAAGACAAAGATTTACAGAGAACTGCTTAAACAAATCCCACAGCTTTCTTAAGGTCACATATCCATGACAAATCTCTCTCTCTTTCATACACATATATGGAATATATAGAAAGTATTTCTGCTTCTCTGATCAAACCTTGAATGATACAAAAAATAATTGAAAGTAATTCAACTGGCGCTACTTGAATTAAATTTTAAAAACCCTTCCATTGCTTTTGACTATGAATGACTATTAATATGGTAACCTGGTGATTTTGAAAATACCAACGCTGAAAGCATTTGAAAAGCATCAGCACTTGTAATAATAATAAAAATATAGAGATTAATGAATGCTTCTTGAGTGTTTACTATATGTCAGGCACTGTTTCAAACATTTCATGAGACCTTTATGAGTTAGGCTTTGTCGTCACCCTATTTCACAGATGAAGCTAAGGCCATAGATAAGCAACTTCCTGAAGCCACACAGCTTAATGCCTGGCAGAGCCAGTTGTCAGACATATGGAGCTTGGTTCCAGAACGGTGCTCTTAAGCATTGCTCTGCACTGCTTCCTGGTGCCAGGGTTACTGTAGAATTCCACTAGTGGGGATGAACTAACATCACTGAAAGTGAGCTGGGTATTGCTTAGTTTGGAAAGTAAAGGGCATGGAGATTAAGATTGACTGGCAGGTGTTGATGATATTCTAGTCTCCTTTCTTTAAAAACTCATGCTCTTTCCTCAATGATTTTTGGTGTTTTGTGGTTTTTTTTTTTTTTTGCCCTCTCTCTTCCATGATACCTTTTCTTTCTCCACTGTCTCCCTCCACCCTCAGCTTTCTTCTTTTTTGGTCTTTTTCTTACCAGCACTTCAGGCTGGAAATATTTTAGGAGCAGCTTGTTACATGATATTTCGCTAAAAATAATACAAGTCAAGTTATTGGCAAAAGACTTAGCCTTGGAGGAACACCAGTTCCAGGAACACTGGTGTGGTAAATCTGTCCTGGTTTTTAAAACAGGATAAATCTCCGAGGTTTTGTCTCTGGTGGTGAAGGTGTCGAGACTAATGGAGATGCGTGATCATCCGGCTCCCTCCATGGGCTCTGCTGACTTAAAAGTGAGTTCCTGCTGGATATGCATTTTGAGACAAATAGGTCTTACAGATTTATGGAAGTGGTGTGTCTTCTTTGCCAATTCACTGTCCTCTACTGACCTTTAGAAGTTTGAGTTTCTCAAGTTTCTGTTCTCTTTTCTTGTTAGTCTATAGTCTATCCTTTGGCAAACTCACTTCCATTTGGTTTATGTAGTCTGGCAGCCGGTGGTTAAGTGTGCTGAGCCTGGGGCCAGACTGCCTGGGTTCAAATCCTAGCTATGCACTTAATAGCTAGTTGATTTTAATAAATCTGGGCCTCAGTTTTATTATAGTTTAAATGGGTTTAATAATCATATTTACTGCGGAGGGTTGTTAGAAAATAGGAATAGTTGGGAAAATTTGCATTTGCAAATGTTACATTAAGTAAACTTGCAAATACATCTATCAGGTTCAGACTTTTTCTCTGTGTTCCAGACACAAATAACTGTCAGCTCCTGATCTCCAATTGGATATATCACAAGTGACATTTCTGGAACTGAATTCAATCTATTTCCTAAAATATCTGCTGCCTTTGGACTTTCCCATGTCAGGGATTGCTACCTCCCATCCTTTAAGTCTGGAAACATGGGAATTAATTTCTCTTCACTCTACCTCACTTAGTACTACCATCATTACAAGTGTTATTAACTCTGCCTCCTAAATATCTTTCAAATCCTTCTATTTCTTTCACCTTTGCCAAGTCACCATCATCTGTTTTCTGAACCATATCAATAAAGTCCTACTGGCCTTTCTGTGTTTCTGTCTCTCAAAATGATATCCCAAAGCCTATCAAAGGGGATAAAAAATATACATATCCCCTTTAAAAACCCTTCCATGAATTTCCATTGCTTTTGGTTTTTAAAGCTTCAGATCTTTATATTTTTTGGCCTTTGCTTAACTCTCTAGCATCAACTCTCTCTCTCTTTCTTCCTTTGTTTCACCGCATGGGTCTTCCTTCAGTTCATTGAACATATGGTCTTTCCATCTTTGAAATTTTAAAGATGCTCTTCTCTCTGATAGAATACTAGTCTTCTCCCTTTCTTACCAATAATACTGTCCCTAATCTCCTGCACCTATCTCTTTAACTCTTCCTTCAAGAATCAATGCAGCTGTCCCTCCCCTCATTCCAGACCAGTTGAGGTACGTCTGTTGGACATTTCAATCACACTCTTGCTTGTTTGTGTCACTTATTACAATCACAATGAAATATTTTATTTAATTTCTAGCTTCCTGTTAGACTTCTCATGAGGTAAAGACTTTGCTTACCTTGTTCAGTGCTGTATTTCTGGCACATAGAATGAGCTCAATTAATAGTTGCTCAATAATTAATAAATTTGCACATAATTTTATTTGTGTCTCACACCTTTGATCGCTGTCAATAGCTGTAGGTAAGGAATAAATTTAGCACCTACTACCATCCTGGCCCCAACCCCAATATCTAAAAAGCATCCTGAATTCATAGACCCTGAACTTACAGAAATGTAATATCTGTATTTTCTTAAATAATTTTATGTCAAATTATCTAAGCATCTACATTGTTTAAAACAATACTCGATATTCTTGAAGACATTTCTTTACTGTAAATATGTATTATCTATGTTTTTGAAAAACTTACAAAGTACTTTCTATATAGTTTCTTTCCCAAGGTGTGCCTTTATTCCTATCCATGACAGAATTTGAAGTGCAACCAAATCTCATTGTGACCTTCTGTTTCAACTTTGTCCCTCAGTGTCTACAATGAGCCACAAATCATTGAAATAGATAATTCTGTTCATCATTCATCAGTGGAGTGGCCAAATTACCAGGAAAGCATAATAATACCCCAGGAATGAATGAAAAGAGAATGGAAGCCTGCTCAAAGGACACATTCACACTCTCAAGGATTTCTAGCTTTTTTGATGAAACAAGCTACATTGAATGAATCAGAAACTTTATCAGTTTTTATATCAGAAAAGCACATGAAAGAAGCAAAAGTGCTCTTGCATATTGAAATCAAGCATTAACCATAAGACTATATACAATGATGGTATATAATATTTTCTCTATTATGTTATATGTATTATAATTTAATAGTATATCTGTTTTATTTATATTTGAATTTCCATATAATTTCAGAAAAATTAAAAATGGAAAAAAAATTTTGAGTATAAATGTTTAACTTTAATACACGCTATTCATTTGCTTGGTTGGGATTTGATCTCAAGTGAAATGTCCTCAGATTTTAAAGCATGTTTGTCTTACTCTTTTGATTTATCTCTATGGATTTTAGCTACATTTTTTCTCTCTGTTGGAGATGGAAGTGAAGCAGTAGAAAACACTTTCTCCTTTATAGTCTCATTGCATCTCTCTACTTAATCCCTGAACTCTTTCAGGGAATTAAAATTGCATTTGAAACTGTTTCCATCATGCTTGTTGAGTTGATTAGATGATTGAGGTTGGTGGATTATCCAGATCTCATTAGAACATAGGATTTGCTCCACAGGGCTATTTACCTCACCTTTCAAAGGGAATCATGTGAGGCTTGGATATTCTGAAGTCTGGCATTTAGACTTTAATTTAGACTTTTTTCTCAAATCTTTTGAATTAATTATATATATTTTTTTCAGAAATACAATCTCTTGGTTGCAAAGAATTCAACAAAGGCATTGCTTTCTACATTAAGTAGCACTTTTCTTTACTAAAATAACTTTCAGAAGTCTCAAAAGTGGTACCCTTATCATAGTAATTAAGGATTTGACATCCATTTATCTAAAATGCTTATTGTTTTTAAGATTTTCATTAGGTGTTTTTTTTTTAGCTTCCATATTTCCTAACTAAATAATCCCACTCTTATTATTCTGTCATCACAGGCTCATTGACCTTCTTTGAAAAAACACACATTCTATAGTTTTTCACCAAGTCAAATCCATCCCACCCTCAATTTTAATTAGGGTCCATCCCTTGCTGCTCTTACTCTAAAAGGTCTTGTTAGAGCTGCCTCAAACCCTGGCTTCAGAATGGTGTGTGAATCATGCCTGGCCTCATAAAACCTCATATTCCCATGGCCATAGTGATTTGTTTAGACATGGTCATGTGACCAGGTCAGTGCCTTTACGATATCATGAAATACTTGTGGAACTTTTGGAAGAGGGGCAGGTTCTCTTTTTTGACTGGATTTAAGCATGAAAAGATAGATGTTCTGAGGCTATTACAACCATCCTTCTATCGTAAAGGGAAATTCTTTCTGAGAATGGAGCAATTGTAATTAAACAGCAGCCATTCATAACCTGAGAAGAAGAGCCTAGGACCTTAAAATGTCATTAATGCCCTATAATAATCAGTTCTCAGTCTCTGAATGGTGATGTGAATTTGTTTTTTTTTAAACTTTTTATTAATTAAAAAACTTAACAAAAGAACATTAATATATCATTCCATTCTACATAGTGAATTTGTTTTATCAATTATTTGGGGGGTCTAAAGCTGGAAGATACAATAGGAAATCTTTAAGAGGTCTATGAAGCCAAGTCTAATCACTGGTTATACAAATCTGTTATAGTTAAAGGAAAGAAACGTAGATAAATGTTCTGGCTCAGGTTTCAAGGGTCTGCAGGACCCACTAGTTCATTCAATAATCAGTTAAACTGATCTCCTCCACAATTAGTTGACAAAGCCTATAGTACAGTGTTATGCCATATTATATGCCTAAGATAAACCTTAGCCAAATAGAACATGGTAAGAATATAATGATCTAAGGAACTCATTTGTGAATTATGGCAAAATATTCTAATTTTTCTACCTGATCTAGACTCAGGTTTGCTAATCACCCCTTAACTTTTTCTGTAGAGTTGTAACAGTTGTATAATAAAGAATGGAACCTAACCCAATACCTACTCAGTTGTATGACCCCAGGTAAGTCTTTATCTAAATATCCTCATCTTTGAAATGAAGGGCCAACTAGATGTCCTCTGAAAACCTTTCTTTCTTTCTTCTTCATTCTCTCCCTCTTTCCCTCTCTCCCTCTCTCTCTTTCTCTTTCTTTTACAAGTTTTCAAACCTAAATGATCACTTAATACTTAGTTAAAATCCTTAAAATAAATGATCCTTAGTCATATATGATTGGTCCCCATAATGCAAAGGAGAGCACATAACAACCAAATGGGGGAGGTTTTTCAAATTCTCATGCCTTCTTCAGGATTTATTTATCAGGAGAGGGATGGATGTACATTCTGAGGAAGTACCAATGGACCTCCAATACGCATCCTCTTACCTCCACTTACAATTACTGTGCCAGAGAAAATATTTCTTCCAATTCAAGGCTTGTGATTCCCTTGATTTATCAACAAATGCATTGTTAATGAAAAATAATTATTGTACATACTACTATGCAACCTGAAATATCGAGGCAGAATGTTGGAGAATCTTTGTTTGTTTTTCTTGATTTCTAATTTATTTAAGATTTCCCCTGCCAAAAGTACAAAGTTAATTTAATTTTTATTATTTGTGATGATGACAATAACAGTAATAGACATTCATTGAGTGCTTACCAAGAGACAGGCACGTACTAAATTGTTTAAATGGATTATTTCATTCAATCCTTCCAGAAAGATAAGTGTCCAAGTTTTACAAATGGGAAAGCTGAGGCAGAGGTTAAAAAAGTCACACAGCTATAAAGTGGCATAGCCGAGCTTGGAACTCAGGGCGCCTGATAGTCGAACCTGTTTTCTTTACTACTCTCATTCCTATAAACGCTAGTAGCATTAACTTTGCACCTAGTATCTTCTATGCGCCAGGCAGTATGTTGAGTGATTAAATCCATTATCTCACTTAGACTGCACCACACCCTAGGCGGTAATTGTTGTTCTTACAGAATTGCAAGGCAGAAGACTTCTACATAATTGGATTATTTTGTACCTTAAATAAATTTCTTTTAGGCATTTATGAACAGCATATTGTTACATGCATATGTATGAATGTCGGCCGTTACAGGGAAAGGCAGCTCCAGAGTAAATGCCATAGAATGACCCTATCTATAGAAGGCAGAAGTGTATGAAAATAGATCTATTCCCCATAGCAAAATCAATTTTTTGTAAATCTGCTTATTGAGTATTTTCAATGAGAGTCAAGACTGAGGTAGTGGTTTATGACCCAGAACTAATGATCCGGGAAATATTTTTTTCATTAGCTTTGAGAAAAATGAAGTGATATTCCTTTCTCTAAAAGAGCAACATTCATCTTTAGGAAATGGTGACACTGTTTTAAAAGTAATTTTAAAATTAATATTATTAGATTTTCACTCTAATATTCTCTATTTTTCTGTTTAAAAGCACTCTTGTATAGACTTATAGTTTCTATGGAGTTGACAACTGAAATTTCAATTGGCCTCCTATTGGCTGCCACTACTAACTATCCTGTCCCTGAAAATCAGCAACAATTAAGACTCAATCCCTGGCCTACAGGAATTTATCCCTGGGCCTGCAGTCCATTTTACACCATGTCCCATTAGGGATGAAGTTTCCTCTGCCTCCTTATAAGCTGATTGGCTGCATAAAATTCTTTATTTTTAAACATAAAATTCTTTGGAAGAGTATTTAACCTTCATTTAGTTGAAGAGATAATATAAGCTTTCTTTTCCTTTGGCTTTGATATATATCTTCCATAGTTAACGATTCTTATTAATATTTTAGGGTCTGCCTTGCCGGCGTGTAAATAAGCCCTGTTTTTTAGCAGGCTGAGACTTACTGATATACTAAGTGTTAAAAAATTATTCTCTTTAAAATCTCTGACAAATGAGGCATAAAAGATTGAGTTTTACAATTGGCACAAAGGAATCTGTCATTGATTTTTAAGTCTATGAAGGATTATGGTACAAATAGGGATTTGGCAGTTATCATATTTTTCCATTGATATTCTAGGCAATAGTAAAAAAAACATTATTTTAAAAATAAGTAAAAAGCCCTTCCATTTCAGGAGAATTACCAAATTTGTAGAATTACAAGGATAGGAAATGTGTATGTATAGATATCTTAAGGGAAATTAAGACAGACTTTTCAAAGATATTTATATGTATGTAGCTTTCTGGGAAGAAATGAAACTAACTTTTTTTTTTTGAGGTCTTTCTGTGTGTTAGTGTTTTAAGAAAAAAGGTCTCTAAAATATTGTCTTATGCTGTGGACTTAATAAAAGAGGAAACAGAGGCTCAAAGATGTTAGTTAAATAAATCGTCCAAGGGCATATAGCCTGTGAGTGGCAGAACAGAATTTCAGACCCAGCTCTGTCTGACTCCAAAGCCTCTTTCCATTATATCATCCTGCATCCTTTTATGGGATGATTTAGTTGCCAACTGGGAATAAAATAAATGACCTCTTGAAATTCTTTCCATTGCCTTGATCTCAATATTGGCCTTAACACTGTTGTTTAGTGATTTGTATATACAGAGAAGAAACAATGTAACTTGATAAGTTTAATCTATTTTTTTCAAATTTAAGTTCTCCTAGCTCTTACTGGGTCATAAAATCTCAGTGGGAAGGAACCTTAAGGTTCATCTAGTACAAGCCAAGACCAATGTATAAATCAACCTACCAGTCTCTCTCTCTCTTGCTCAAAAAATATTTATCTAGCATCACTATGTGTTAAGCAGTAGAGATAAAGCAGCCAACAACACAGAGAACCCATTTATTTGAAGCTTTTATCTTGTTGGCGCAACTCTCTTTTGTACTTTAAATTACTCATTCCAGCAGACTATGGTAGATGCTGGGTTGTAAGGGAAAGAGAAAAAGCCAAAGCATTTCAAAAGATTTTCTTTTGATATAACTCATTAAGAATCCCCTGGGGCACAGTTGGCATCTAAGGTGGTAATTGGGTACATAAAAGTCTACCTTAGTGCTTTGCCCTTAGTCTGTGGTCTTATTAACTACTTGAAATGTTTTTCCCCCATGTTGCTTAGAAATTGTTAAAGGTCTAGAAATACTTTGGGCTTCTCTGAGCAGACAAGAAGACAGATGGATCTAAAGAGTAATGGTTGGCAGGAACTTGTGGTTAGTAGCTTCATTTGAAGGTGGTTCTGAGGTGGAGTTCAGTAATTTCAGTGGGTGGCTGGGAAGGGATTTGGAAGGACAGAGAGGAAGTAACTATAGAGAGTGCTCCAGAAGGATGAAATAACTGAAAGAATAGAGTGAGGAAGCCAGAAAGAATAGTGTGAAATGGTGCCTACCCCAGCCACACACATATTAACAGGGGCTGAGAGATTTGCAAAGCCCCTATGTGAGAATGACACTCGATGATGTTCATTTTGCTACTTTGCCTCCATTTAGCTCTGTTTTATTTTGTCTTGTGTGTGATTAGCCATAATTAGATCTGTCTCCTTCCATGAGAGAGAAACTGAGAGCAATGAAGAATGACTGAGTCATCTTTGAATCCCTTACTACCCTGCTCAATGCCCCCTCCACTAGCCTATGTTCCAAATATGGTCGTTGGCCCTGCTTAGAGGAAAAGGATGGATGTATCATTTGTTTAGAGCACTTTTACATTGGTAAAGGGCCCATTGTACTTGGCAATAGTTTTGAATAACAATTGAGGCCAAGGGGATAAAGAGAGACAGAAATATATCCTGCTCCTAAGTGAATTCAGAGGGACAAAAACAACTATCCAGAGTTGTTTTCACTCTCTCAGAAGTGACAAACTGAAATCAAAGAGCATGAAAAGGTAAAAACAGAGTTATTTTTCTTGTTTTATTACAGCTTGTTCCAGCCTAGCACAACCCAAAGACTAAAGAACACACCAAGCGGAGAGTTAGACATAGGTTTTATTTGGGACTTACTAACAGGAGACAGCTCTTTTCTTGAAGGTGGCCAATTGGGAAATAGAAATCAGTGATCCATAAAAAAGAAACAAAAAATAAGAGGAAGTGGAGTGCCTTATATAGCAGAGCCTCCTAAGATTTGACTACAAAGAAGTCTCAGCTGAGTCTTCTGCAAGTTGATTACCAACAGTGATTAAGCTCATCATGGGAAGGGGGTCCCAACTCCTGGGACACCACACAACTCAAATCCTGATTTGGGGGATTCTGTGCATAATCTGTTTCCCTAGAACTTGCAAGCCTGAGGTTACAAACAGGGTCATAAAACAGTTAACCAAATGGCATTCCTTTTATTCAGTCCTCAGTTTACTGTATGAGAACTTCCATTGCCTTTTAATCTCCCCCTAAATATTCTGGGAAACCCAGTAGTTATTCACATGTATTCTCTAAGTGGTAAGTTTGACCACCATCTGCCAAGCACCTCTTTCCCCCTTTTTTTGTTCAACTGCTGAGTAGTCGCTAAGAGCCAACAAGGGTTACTGATAAGGGCACTGTTGCCTAGTGCACATTAAAACCTATGATTCTCCCATCTTGCAGGGCAGGTGCAGGCCAATTCGAATGACTTCTCAGTCCACTGCTTCTATTCTGTGTGCCTCTATGCTGTACTTTGTCTTGGTGGCTGACCGTATTGCAAAGTAGTAAAGAGTATAGCATGGATTTTAAAGTCAGAAAGATATGAGTTATGGGTCTGCTACTTTTTAACTGTGTTCACAGATAAGTTGCATATCTTCTCTAAGCCTCAGTTTCTTCATCTACAAAATGGAAACAGCAGTGACCATATCATAGGGCCAATGTGATGATTGATAAGGTAATATATATTAAGTGTTTAGCAATAAGAACAAGCTCAATAATTGCTGGCTTTAATTATTATTGTCTGTTACCTAGCTTCCTAAAAATGCTGCCTTCTGCCTTGTTCTCTCAATGTCTGAAGGTATTTTTGGTAAAACAGCCCTTAAAGTTTTTATTTTTGATCCTTAACCCCCAGGGGAGTTGAATAAGGAATGATCATGTTGGTCCCCAAATAACTCTATTCCCCAACCCTGTCCCACTGTCTTGAACCAAGCATATTCCCCTCAATTCTCTCTTTACTTAATAATGAACTGTTTCCTGGGGAGATCTTAACTTTATCATGCAAATAGAACCCTGAAAGATCCACCACAATGAACATGCAGACTGGGCCAGACATGTCTGAATCCTAGCATGAATACAGTTAGAGCTCCAACACGTAAGGAAGGATTTGGCAATAGCTAGATGTTGATTGCAAGCATAAAGGAGACTGTAGGGAGAGGGGGAAAAAAGGTAGAGGGAACTGAAAAGAAAGAAAGAAAAGAGAAAGGAAAGAGAGAAAAGAAGGGAGGGATGGAAGGAGTAAAGAAGGAAAAAAATGATTTAAATATGGTAATGTTTTCTGAAAGTCAAAGGTTATATTTTAATTTTTATTTCCTACAGCTAATTAGTGTATGTAGCCAGAAAACATATTTTTATTGCATTCCAAGGAATATTCTTCAAAAAGATTATGTTTGAAAAACACTGGCAGAAAAGCTGGGACCTTTTATATGTCTAGTTGAAAATGTGCATCATGATTCACCAGGCACAATTCAATTGGAAATTACCCCCTCTTTTGTGCTTTTCAATGGAAGAGAAAAATTAATCTACTCAGTAATGAACGCATAGGCCATTATAGTTATTGTGTTTCTTTCTAAAAAATAACATGACAGCTTTATTCACTCCATGTGGCAAATCAAATTGCTTCAAAAAAATACAAATAAGACAAACACTAAAATTGAATTTTTCCTTCCTCTCGTACCCTGAGGCATATGCTATAGCTGTAATGTATAAACTGAAATGGCAATAATAATAGTAACCATGGAAAGCCAAATGCAAATATTGAACTCGGTTAGACAACTGATTCCAAGGGGCTGCGATTTTCATGCTCCATCTGCTTGGAGAAAACTTCTTGTTAATCAGGACTATAACAGGACAAGGGTGTTGGATTCTATTCCCTGGACCAGCTGTAAAAGTTTTCGAACAGTGATATTTATCTATTGAGACTGGTTTATTTTTTATTTTATAATTTCCAAATATCTCTAGGAAGTTTGCTAACTGAAACTCCGAAGGGAAATTGGCCAAATGAATGCATGCTACAACATAGCAAACACCAATGAATCAACCAATGAATATTGAAAATTTAAATTAGAAAATTTGGCTTTTTAGTTTGCCTGTCTTCTGGAGACCAGCCCTTATCACTGTCCTAGAGAGGAGAATAAGTTCAGTATCCTTAAAATGGCCCAGTGAATACATTTGTGGAAGACTTAAATAAAACCAGCATACCAAATTTCAAACATGTTTTAAATGTCCTTCTTGATAAGATTCCGTACATTTCGAGAAAATTCTCATGTGACTTCCTTTTCGTTGACCTTGGAAAACAGTTCTATTAAGATTGATTCTATTTTATTTCCATTGCCTTTATATTAGAAGACTTGCTAGAATCTGTGAATACAAAATATAATTTGTGGGAAAACAAAGAGAATATAAAACCTGAGCTTTATGATCATATTATTATTATTACAATTATTATTTTAAAAATAGTGGTGAAAAGCTATGGCTTTGGTTTGGATGGACTTATCCCTGTGACCTTAGCCAAGTTACTTAACTTCTCAAAACCTCACTAACCTCTTCTATAAAATGGATACAAATTTCTTTCTTGGAAAATAGTAACGATTAAATAAGCTTTAGCACAGTGCCTGGCTCATAGTGACTGGGATACAAATGGTAGCTATTAACATTATTGCTTTTAATCACATTAAATTTAAGATTATGTGTTTAGTTCCTTCAGGAAAAAATGGATTGACTTGACTATAACCTGATAGATATAAATTGAAATAGAGCAGTTATTGCTAAGGGAAAAGCTTTTGCCAACAGTGAATCTTTCAGTGTGTTGCTTAGTGACATGCACATAATCAGGCAAAGGGACTGACCCTAGAAGAAAGGACCTCAAGCAGAGGGTTTTGCACAGAGCAATCTAAGTAGGTGTATGCCATCATGGGTCTGGGCAGCCACATGCTCATCACAAAATGAAATGAAGGAAAGAGCCAAATAAATATCTACTTTGTGACTTTTATGTGCAGGCACCCTACTGAACACTTCATGTATTAATGACCCTACAAAGTCCGTATAATCCTCATTTTAGAAATGAAGTCACTAAGGTTTAGAGACCACAAGAAACTTGCCTGAGGTCTTCCAGCTAAGAGTAGAGAACTGGTGATTTAAGCTTGGCCTTTATTTTCCATTAAACCTTGCTTTGCTTTTCTAAGTAGGCATACAGTCGATCCTGTTGTTGATGTCAAGATGGCTGGGAGTGTACCCACAGGGAAATGAGGGTCACCTAGTAAATAATTCGGTGCAAAGAAAGAAAGGGATACAGGAGGCATATATGCTTCAAGGACGATGGGCCTTCGTGGGGGCAGCAGGTGGGCGATGATTCTGAGTATAGCACCACACCTGCAGCTTGAATGACCCCTAATTCTGAGCTACAGACTCATGTCCGGTGTAGCAATAAGAGACTGAGGACAAAACATGGCAGCTGTTTGTTCTGGGGTCAAATTGGGAGAGGAAGGGGGAGAGGGGTGCAGGCATTATACTGTCCAGGCTTGAATTCCAGCTTTCTTATGTACACCCTTAATGATGTGGCAGATTGAGTAATGTACCCTGGGAAAAAAACATGTTCTTAGTCTTAACACACATTCCTGTGGGTGTGAAACCATTGTAAAGAGGCCCCCTTTTTTGGGGGGCTGGGTGTACTTTATTGATGGTACATGACAAGGGAGGGTTCTCAGCCCCTCGTCTTCTTCAGGTGTTCTAGGATGGAAGTTGTGGACAGTACTGGGAGATTGAGTTGGGGCCAGGACTCCCCAGCAGCTGACAACCTCTCTTCCTCTCATGCTGTCGCTGGGGCTGGTGGTCCAGGGGCTTTTGGAGGCCAGGTAGACCATAAGGTCCACCACCCTGCTGCTATAGCCAAATTCACTATCATACCAGGAAATGAGGTTGCTAAAGTGGTCATTGAGGGCAATGTCAGCTGCAGCATCAAGAGTAGAAGAGTGGGTGTCACTGTTAAAGACACAGGAGACAACTTGGTCCTCAGTGTAGCCAGGATGACGACCTTTAGGGGGCCCTCTGACACCAGCTTCACTATCTTCTTGATGTCATCGTCCTTGGCCACATTCTCCAGTCTGCAGGTCAGATCCATGATGGACACATTGAGGGTAGGGGCACAGAAGACCATGCCAATGACCTTCCCATTCAGCTCCAGAATGACATTGCCCATTGCCTTGGCATTGCTGGTAGATGCAGGGATGATATTCTGGGCAGCCCCAGGGCTATCACATCACATTTTTCCAGAAGGGCCATCCACAGTCTTCTGGGTGGCAGTGATGGTGTGGACAGTGGTCATGAGTCTCTCTACAATGTCAAAGTTGTCATGGATGTCCTTGGCCAGGGGAGCCAGGTAGTTGGTGGTACAGGAAGCATTGCTAATGATCTTGAGGGAGTAGTTCTATTTCTCATGGTTCATGCCCATCACAAACATGGAGGCATCAGCCAAAGGGGCAGAGGTGGTTACTCTTTTGGTGCCACTCTTCAAGTGAGCCCCATCCTTCTCCATGGTTGTGAAGACACCAGTGGATGCTACAACATATTCACCACCAGCATCACCCCATTTGATAAGGGTGGGATCTCACTCCTAGAAGACAGTAATGGGATCCCCATTGATGACAAGCTTTCTGTTCTCAACCTTAACAGTGCCTTTGAACTTGCCATGGGTGGAATCATACTGGAACATGTAGACCATGTAGTTGAGGTCAGTGAAGGGGTCAATGATCGCAACAACCTGCACTTTGCCAGAGTTTACAGCAGCCCTGGTGACCAGGTGACCAATATAGCCAAATCTGTTTATTCTGACCTTCACCATCATACTTCAGAGATGTGACTGGCATTACATGATTCCCTATGGCATGCAAATAATTGTCAGAGAGCAAGGTCTGTCCAGCAGGGAGGGGCAGAGAGCCAACAGCCCTTTTGAGGATATTATTTTTAGTTGCAATGTGGCCAACTGAATCAGAATGAATCTTATATCTACTACAGGAGACCTTATAAAAGAGAAAGCCATGGGAATGAACCAGAAGCCAGAGTCAATAGAACCCTAGAAGAGAAAGGAAAGGATATTGCCATGTGACAGGAAAGCCAAGGAACCCAAGAACTTCCTGCCAGCCACACACTACCAATATTGGGAGAAAGCAAGCCTTCTAGCCTCTGAAACCATGAGATAGTAAATCCCTATGGTTATGCCAGCCCACTGTGTGGTATTTGTCATAGAAGCTGGAAAACTAAGATGGTGACCTGAGCAAGTAACTTTAACTTGTTCATCTGGGAAGTTGGAATAAAATAATGCGTACCTTTCAGTTTGTTATGATGGCCAAATGAGTTAATACAACAATGGACTTAGAGGAATGCCTGGCATATAGTACATTCTCAATAAATGTTATCTGGTGCTATTCTATGAGTTACCAAGATTGTGGGAGATAATTTGATATTCTAAATATCATTTCAAATCCCTGTATCTCCTTGTCTGGTCAGTGGCATTTTTGTTCCTCAGTGATGTCATAGCCAAGGATCATAAGTAATAGGCCCTAGAAGGACTCCAGACAAGAAGGGCATATAATGCTTGAACAATGCTTTTCCTCTCCCTTTCTCTAGAGCAAGTTAAAGTTCCTCCCAGAGTAGGTGCAAGGAAAGCAGATGCTGGTGTGTGTCACTCAGAATGGCAACTGCATCTTCCTCAGGGCTCTTAACCAGATTCCCCAGGAGGAAAAGAGAATGGATAAGAAATACCCAGACAAGTTTGGGGAGTCTGGGAGTAGAGGGCATCTGAGTTCATTGTCAGACCTTGAGATATAAGCGAGAGTTGAGAGGTCTGCCTGGGGTCCAGGTCATCAGTAGAATGATTTCTTCTGCACTCATGATTGGCCCAGTGCTGGAAAAGGGCTGAAGCTAGTGCCACCAGATTTTCTGAGGCTCCCCATGGCATGCAAATAACTGTCAGAGAGCAAGTTCTGATAGATTTTTAGGTTGGGGGTCAGGGGAAGCCAGTAGCTAGCTTTATAGATGCCTGAGGACCCCAGAGGTCCCAAAGCATATCGTAGTGGGAGAACCAGAGAATTAGTTCCACTTCCTTCCATCACCAGACCACACAGTGTTGGTGTGTAAGCCTCTGGAAAGTTACATCCCACCTGGGAAGTGGGATTGTAAAGCTCTAACTTCACTGAGTTTCTACCACAGTGTGATAACATTTGAACTATAAATTAAGTAGTCATAAATCAGGAGAATTACAATACTGCTCACCTGAATAAAATGTGTCCAAGGCATCAACACCTTCATTACTGGTGGGGACAACGCTCTGAGCAGACAGCACTTTTTCGGATGTACACATTCGCAGGTATCAGTGGCATGTCGTAGGAGATTTTGTTTGGTTTTTGCTAATATGCTTAAAGTTTATTGAATGTAAATTAAGGCACTGTGTCAAGTTCTTAAATGGGATTATTTCATTTTGTCATCATAAAAGATCTGTGGGATGAGTACAGATGCTAAAATGGAGGCCTATTGGAGTCAAGATTACACTGCTGGTCAGGGCATGATGGAACTGAGATTGAAGCCCAGGCTATCTGTTGCTAGAGCCTACACAGTTAAATTCCTTGACATGTTCCTGCACTGAACCACTGTCAATGGTAGAATGTCTGACAGACACTGGCAACCTGCCTACTACTTTTGACCTTGGCATTGGCAATAGACCTCACCCAGGGGACATGTTCAGGAGAGGTAGAATGCACGACCATCGCTTGGACTCAAGATGGCTAATTTGTAAGCCACACTGCAGAAATTCTAAAATATTTGGGAGGAATTTGAAGGATGGCTGGAGTTTTTCCCGATGGGGCCAAACCAAAAAAAAAAAAAAGCTGTATTTTTGTCATGGCCATTATGTTCTTATTTTTATGCCTGGTTGGTGTGACTTAAGAGACAAAGGCCAAACAATTGAGATTTTCACCTATGACAAGAAGGCAATACGGGGTCCTTTGAAGATATCACTGCATTGTCTTTTGGTATCTAATGCTGTTTAGACATCTGATTCCTGTCTGGTACTTTTTACTCTGTTGTTAATGTAATTGTTCTCACTGGGTTTGCCTTTTAGGATCTTTTCTCCCTCCTTAGTATCCCAAAATTCCCTAGTGACGTGGGCAGTGGGCTTCATTCCTCCTGCTGGAGCCCAGAGACCATTTCAGTCTGAACCATTCATTCCTTCCTCAGCCGTGAGGCATGTTTTCTAACTGAGTCCCTGGTTGATTATGTCCCATCTATTTCTACTTCTTTCTTTTTTTCTAGAACCCATTAGTGTTATGTGGAACTCTTAGGAATTAGTTATTTAAGGCATTCCCTCCCGCCCCAATCTTTCATTTTGTTGTCATTCTGCTTTATATCCTGGAAGGTTCCTGGATTTTAACTGCTAGCATTCTTTTGATTTTTTTTAATTTTCAGAATTCATGTTTTAAAACTCAGAGCTCTTTCTGTTATTGTTGTTTTGTTGTGTGTTTTTGTTTTGTTTTTTTTTCTCTTTTGCTTTTCTATTCTTCTCTCTCTGGCTCTCTCTCTCTCTCCCCCTCTCTCTCTTTCTCTCTGGTAGATGCCATATCTTTTCAAATCCCTAAGAATTCTAATTGGAGTTTGTGTGTGTGTGTTTTTTTACTTTGTAAAGTTCTCTTTTGCTCCCCAAATTATCTCCCCTTCCTTTGGAGTCAGCTTTTGCTGTTTGTTCATCTTGAACTTTCTCTTTAAGTGTCCTGGTAAATCCTTCCTTGGGTGATCCTTAGTTTTCTATTCATATTTTTAAATGAATGAGTAATTGTGATGGGCTTACTTTACTCTTGTATTAGTAGATCTATTTCTTGATATATTTTTCTTCTTCCTTAGTGGGAAGTCTGATTGGGAGTCACATACAGTTAGTTGAGAGAAGTTCACTGACAGGATTCATTTTAGGGTAAATGGGGAAGGAGCCAGCAGTGGATATCAACCCTCAAGTTCCAGATTGAAGAGGGTTTTATTCTGAGGCTCCACTCTATATAAACCATAGCTCTGCTCGTAAGGTTTATTCAGGAAAAATGTTCTGGTATTTTTGTGTTTTATTTTTTAGCATTTTTTTTTTACATTTTGAAATAATTTCAAAGATATAGGACAGTTGCAAAAATAATACAAACTCCATACATATCCTTACCTCCCCCAGATACACAGATCCACCAAATTTAACATTTTGCCACCTTTGCCATATCATTCTATTACCTACAATCTTTCTCTGGATATATAGATGATATATATTCATCTATCCTTCCACCTGTACAACCCTCATCCATCTATTACCTGAACATTTAAGAGTAGATTGCACACATCATACTCCTGGAACACATAATACTTTGTAACATTCCCTACAAGTTAGGCTATTCATTTATGTAACCACCTTAAGTGCAGTTATCAAATTCAAGAAATTTAACATTGATATAAAGCTTACATTCTATATTCCATTTTTTTCTTATGTCTTTATAATCTTCTTTTGAGACTTTTATCCTCTGTTCTTAGATAGCATAAGGATTAAATATTGCATTTAATTGTCATTATCTCTTTAATTTCTCTTTCTTTTTTAATTGTGGAACATGTATCCAACATAAATCTCTCCATCTAAATGCTCCTAAGCATATATTCAGTAGGATTACTCACATTCACAATGTTGTAGTACTCTCACCACTACCCATTACTAGAAATTTCCCTTCACCCCAAACAGAAACCTTACACTCATGCTGCATTAACTCCGCAGTGTCCCTACCCCCAACCCCTGGTAAAACTGTATTCTACTTTCTGTCTCTATGAATTTGCATATTCTCTGACACTTTATTTGAAATAAAATTTAACATCCTAAATCTGTAACAATCTTGTTTACTTTGATACTAGTTTAACTTCAATAGCATACAAAATCACACTTCTATCCCCCTCTGTACCCCCAATTTCTTGTCACAAATCCCATATTTATACATTATGAGTTTATCATTTATCATTACATTTTATGCATCTGCCTTTCAGACCCTGTAGGAAGTAAACAGTAGAGTTACAAATTAAAAATACAATAGTGACCGGACCTTGGTGGCTCAACAGGCAGAGTTCTCGCCTGCCATGCTGGAGACCCGGTTCATTTCCTGGTGCCTGCCAGGAAAAAAAAAATACAATAGTACTACTATTCATATTTACTCATGCCATTATCTTTACCAGAGTTCTTTTTTTCTTCATGTGGCTTCAGTCAATTGTCTAGTGTCCTTTCCTTTCAACCTGCAGAGCTACCATTTGCATTTTTTGTAGGATCTTGCAATAATGAACTCTCTCTGCTTTGATTTATTTGGTAATGTCTTAATTCCTCCCTTATTTTTGAAAGACATTTTTGCCAGATATAGAATTCTAAGGCAACAATTTTTTTGCTTTCAGTACTTTAAATATGAGCTGAAATATTCCCATTGCCTTCTTGCCTCCTTCTGATGAGAAATTAGCATTTAATCTTATTGAAGCTCCCTTGTATGAGCTCCTTGCTGCTTTCTTGTGGCTTTCAGAATTTCCTTTTTATCTTTGATATTTGGCAACTTGATTATCTTATGCTGCTGTGTGGGTCTATTTGGGTTTATTCCGTTTAGGGTTTGTTGAGTGTCTTAGATGTGTATACTCATGTCTTTTGTGATGTGTGGGAAGTTTTCAGTCATTGTTTCTTTGAATATTTTCTTTACCCTTTTCTCTTTTCTCCTGGAATTTCTGTAATGCATATATTGGCATGCTTGATGGGGTCCCACAGGTTCCTCAGGCTCTGTAAATTTTGCTAATTATCCTCAATCTGGATAATTTCAATTGTCTTGCCTTCAAGTTCTGCTTCTTTCTTTTGCCTGTTCCAGTATGCTCTTGAATCCCTCCAGGGAATTTTTCATTTCTGTTACGTGGTCTTCAGCTCTGTTTGTTTCCTTTTCATAACTTCTATCTCTTCATTGATATTCCTTTTGTGTTCATCTATCATTTTCCTGATTTCTTTTAGCTCTTTGAGCATATTTAGAATCATCTTTTTAAAGTCTTTTTCTGGAATGTCCCAGGTCTGATCCTCCTCATTGGTGATTTCTAATGCTTTAATCTTTTTTTGCCTGGGTTATCACATCCTATTTCTTTGTATGTTTTGTAGTCTTTTGTTGAAACCTTGAAATTTTTATATGTTATCATGAATTGCTGGAATTTAGACCCTGAGATGTCTGTTCCTTAAGCTTGTATCCAGCTAGAGTTATGACAGAGTTTTCCTTGAATATCAGGATTTAAACAAAAAAAAAGGAAAGGAAAAAAGTACACATCTCTCAGTCTTTGCATATTGGCCCATATGAATGCTCTCTTTCAGAAAGGCTTATCCAGGCAACTGGAGAATAACTCCAGACCAAAGCACAGGAATCTCCCTATTTATTTGTTCCCATGTCTCTTGTCCTGAGTACATGTGTGAGGACCTTAGAATTCTCCTGTTTACATGGATAAAAATGTCTTTTCCCTGAGGAAACAATTTCCTCAGAGTTCCAGGCATTGCACTATTTGTCCTGCCTTGCCTCAAGCAATGTGACTTGACTACTCTCCCCCCTCAGCATTCTGTAGGAGAGCTCTGTGAGATGCTTCCTATATACTGTTCAAGTTTGGAGGTGAGTCTTTCAGGCCACACCAGGAAGACTGGACCAGTATGTACATGAGGGTCACTCTGCTCTCTGTGAAACTGGGACCGGGGAACTGTATTCAACATGTGGCCTGGCTCTGTACAGAGCTAGAGAGTGGGTGGGGGGAGGGGATCAGTTAGGGCACCATGAGATCCCACCGCTCTCAAGTGGCTTTTTCTTTAGTTGTCCCTTTCCCTGTTTTTGCAGTCTTTTAACTATTCTAGAGCTTTTAGAAAGATGTTTTTGCTAGTTTATCAAAACTTCTGTGTGGGGATAGAGCATCAATCTTTTCACTCCTCTGTCGTAAGTGATCACCTCTGGCTCTTTTTGGCAGATGATGATAATGGTGATAAAGACTATAAAGATGATAGTTAATATTTATATAGCACCAAGTGACAGGCACCATCTTTAGAACATCACATATAAATTCATTTAGCACTCACAACAAATCTATGGCTTGGGTTCTATTATTATCCTTCTTTCACAGAAAGGGTAATGGGGGCACAGAGAGGTTAAATAACCTGCCAAATGTTACACAGCTAGTAAGTGGCAAAAGTAAGCTTCAAGTTTCCATATATAGACATAAATAATGTTTTCAGCCCCATGTCTCCCTCATCCCTGCTGACTCTGAGCTTGGGATCATTCCAACTTTGCCATTGGTAGAAAAGCTCCCACCTCACTGCAGCCACTGTTGTAGGTGAGTCTATGTTCTTCCATCTGCTTCCTGTCAACCTGAAATCTGCTGAAATTTCTCATTTCCGAACAATCACCATTCTTCAATCCAACCTTAAGTACTTTGCTCTTATCTCTTTATTCTTTTTTGTTCTATATTTCCATTTCATTGGATCCTCAGGAGGCCTAGGTTGTAAATGTGTGTGCTCAGGCTACCATCTTGAAATAACTTAGGAAGTATATATGCATCTATGGTTATTTCTGTATATTTAGAAGGCACAGTGCAAAAAAGTATAGTTTCAAGCTTTACGATTAGTTTCTAGTCACTTATTTTATATTTCTTAATATATATTTTTATTTATTTAATATTTATTTATATTAAGGAAGATATATATTGTCACCTGGATTTAGAATTGAGTAAGTATGGATTCCAAATAGATTATTCTCTATAATTTTCACTAGAATTCTAAGTGGATATTTAAAAGCCCGAAGAAAGAGTTTATTTAAGCTAAAATCAGTTGGAATTTTAAAGGTACTTCAGTGAAGCCATTCTTCCAAGGAATATGAGTGAAAATGATACTTTGCACTTCAGTATTGAGTGAATTTCTAAAAAAATCAACTAGAGTGGTTTATTAGATGCTGATGTCTCTGTTTGTAAAATATTCCACATAAAAGCAAATAAACTAATTTTCCCACACAAAACATTAAAAACCTTTATTCTATAATTACTATAAGGATTAAATAACATAATAAATATATATGAAAGCAAAAAGCAAGGCACCTTGTAAGTGTTTGATAAATAAGTTTTTTCTTGAGGTATGGAATCTTAAAACAAACTGAAGCATTAATGTTAGAAACTAAAAACTTGATTTACTATGCAGGAGAGAAGGCAGTTGTAGTTAAGCTCAGGGACTATGGAATCATACAAACCAATGTTTAAGTCACAGCTCTAACTATTAATTTGGTGTTTTCTTAAGACTTAGTTTCCTTATCTGTAAAATGGAGATAATAATACTAACATCTGCTTTATGAAATGATTAGGAAGGTTAAATGGGATAAGATGTGTAAAGTACTTAGTGTACTATAAAATGTTGTGAGGTACTTAACACATTAAGTGGCACATAGTAAATGCTCAAAAAATGTTATCTGCTATTGTTATAATTATTGGAACTCCCATGCTTTTGGAATATTTTTATACCTATATATTAGTTGAAGTTCTCTAGAGAAACAGAATCAACAGAAAACACTCATAAATACAAAATTTATAAAAGTGTCTCATGTAACCGTGGGAATGCAGAGTCCAAAATCTGCAGGGCAGGCTGTGAAGCTGACAATTCTGATGGAGGGTCTGGACGAACTTCACAGGAGAGGCTCACCGGCTGAAGCAGGAAGAGTGACTGTCTCTTCTGAATCCTCCTTAAAAGGCTTCCAGTGATTAGATTAAGCATCACTCATTGCAGAAAACACTCCCCTTGGCTGATTACAAATGGAATCAGCTGTGAATACAGTGACATGATCATGATTTAATTCTATGAAATGTCCTCATTGCAACAGACAGGCCAGCACTTGCCCAACCAGACAAACAGGTACCACCACTTGGCCAAGTTGATACATGAATCTGACCATGACAACCTATAAATATTTTTCAAAAGCATAAAGAATAAAAACACTGGATGTAAATGTGGCCTTCACTGTTCAACTATTTAGCACCTGATGCTTTAACTGTTAGAATATGGAAGTTCTGGGTCTTAAGAAGCAATGGTAGTTTCAGCTTTTATGCTTTGGGAGCCCTTAGCCACCAAATAAGTTCATATCCCTGTAATAGAGACCACATGGAAAGGAGAGACTGAGACTACGTAGAGAAAGAGGAGTCCAGATTCACTTCTGACCCTTCCAACTGAGTCAAACTTCTAATCATTCCTGTCAAAGCACAAGACACGTGAGTTAGTCAACTTGGGCTTGGTAGACCTGATGAGTTCTCAGATGATTATAGCTCAAACCAAAAATCACATGGGGCAAAACTGTCCAGATGAGCTCAGGCAATTCACTGAGGCATGAGAGATAATAAAATGGTATTTTAAGCTACTATATTTTATAGCGGTTTGTTATGCAGCAAAAGATAATCAAGACAGGAGGATAGTATAGATGAGTGTAGAGAAAAGTATCCAGATGGAATGTTCTTCCATTCATTCTGTCTTTCCTAAACACTACTTGAGTGTAAAATTTGTTCTCATGTTCCTTCTGACAATTTTATACTGATTGAATGCACAAGAGCTTAAAAGGGCAAAAATATCACAAAAATAGCTATAGAAAAATACCTTCCTTAGCAACTCATATCTTGTGTCAGAACTTTTCTTCTTTAGAGAAAAATTGCTAACACAATCCAAAATAGATTTGTCAGTTACAACTTTGCTTTTAAGGTTTAAAAATAATAAGCAGAAAAACAAAAACAAAAAACCTGTCTAAATTGGAAAAATATTACTATTTCTGTAACATAGACTTTCTCCCAGGTCAGTTCTTAAACTATTGTTCATTTCTTCAAGGTCATGATTATCATTTTAAAAAGTGACCAGCATGAGAGATGAAACTACATTTTGTAGGTGACTGTGCTGGTCTGAAAATAATATGTACCCCAGAAAAGCCATATTATAAGTCTTATTCAATGTTGTGGGAGCAGCCATTTCTTTTAATCCTGATTCAACACTGTAAATTGGAAACTTTTTATTAGAATGATCTCCCTGGAGATGTGACACGCCCAATTGTGAGTGTGACCTTTTGATTAGTTGGTGATGTAACTCCACCCATGCCAGGGTAGGTCTTGATTAGTTTACTGGAATCCTTTGAAAGAGGAAATATTTAGGAGAAACCTGAGAAATGACAGAACAGTGAGCCAACAGAGAAAGAGCTGAAACTTCAGAGCAAAGCTGACAGGCAGAGAACAGAGACACAGATGTTTGGAGCCCAGCAGATGTTGCCATGAGATGTTAAGCAAGCCAGAACTTGGATAGAGCCGAGGGAAGCCAAGAGATGAAAGCCAGCCCTGGAGGAGCAAAATCAGGAAACCCCACAGGAACAGAGGTTGAAAGCAACAGAGCCCAAGAGCAAGGGACCAGCTGATCCCAGCAGCATGACTATCCAGCAGACTGAGGTGCTTCTGACCTATTGACATTTCTTGAATTAAGGTATCTTTTCCTGGATGCCTTATTTTGGATGTTTTATAGGCTTAGTACTGTAAACTTGTAACTTATTAAATTCCCTTTATAAAAGCCATTCCAATTCTGGATTCTTGCATTCTGGCAGCTTGCAAACTACTACAGTGACTTTTTACAGTGAGAAATTGATGAAGGAGACAGAGAAGAAGATACCACAAGTTGGGTGTGTGGAACCCAAGGACCGGAAGGAGAGAAAATAAGAACATAGGAGAGATTTTGTTTGTTCATTCATTTTTTTCCTTTTTTATTATTTTTTTTATAATTGACATGAGTGTAGAACTTTGGTAAGAAAGAACGATAACCAAGAGAAGATCTCTAGGAGGTTTCTGGGTAGTGAATGCATGTTAAGAAAACTCCAGTACTTACTAATGCTGAAGATAAAAACTCTTCCTCAAGTTATACAAGTAGTTTGCATACTTTTTGAATGTGTACTGTACAGAGGCTGGGTCACCTGAGGCCCTCAGATCTATTAAGACTGTACATGAGAGGTCAATTCAATAATGACGCATGAGACCCTATTTTAGGCACTGTGGCAGGAAACAGAAAATCTAAGGTTGACAAAGGCTTGAAATATTTGTAATCTAGTGGGAAAGCTAAGAAATATATTTTAATTATGTTAGCAGAATGTCAGTGCTAAATCAAGACTAGGACTGAGAGTTCGGCTGTTTGTGGAATTGGAGGGTATGGCCTCTCTAATAATCAGTGAACACACATTAATTTGTATTTTCTAGGAAAAGAATAAGAAAAATGGTCATTATTTTTCTCGTTGATCTGTTTGGAGGCACTCCTGATAGAGGAATGTGAAGAGGCCAGTGGAGGGAATGAATGCTTTTCCCTCTTGCCCTAGCGACTGGACTGGTTTAAGTCTCTGCTCAGTGAATTACAAGTCAAATTTTAAGAAGTTGGTTTCATAAAGACCTTTCGAAGATAATCAATTGAAGTAGTGCTGCTTAAGGGCCCAACTGTTGAAGTATGGCAAGTGATGGAAAGGAAGCCCCTTGTGCTGCCTGGAACACAGGAGGCACTCAGGAAATATCCAATGAGCAGATGCAGCCCTGGAGCAGCTGGATTGTTGGATTTGGCAGCTGTAGGAAATGTCACCTTTAGCCTGGATGTTTCTGGTTGCCTGGAGGACACCTTTAAGATCAGTGGCAATGAGTAACTCTTAGGTAGCTTCATGGGCAGAAGACAGGAGGGATCTGAAAAAGAAAAGGGAGGAAAACCATGTCACATAGGGACCAGAGGTACCAATTTGTTCATGGACACATAAGATACTTGGGAAGTCAAAGAATCTGTGGTGGCAGGTGGGAAGGAGAAGAATGGGGCGGGAGTTGATTTTTATATATGACCAGCTGTGGGCAAGAGCAAGATATTTATTTAATGGATATTAAAATGACCTCATTTATGATCACTGTTTGGTGAAGCCTGAGGACATTTGGGTAACATAAACTTTGGCGTTACAAGAAAAAATCCTAAAGGTTTTCTGTGTTGTGGAAACAATGAACAAAGGTAGACTAATCCAGACTGGAAGAAACTTCTCACCTGCTTGTAATATGATTGTGGTTTATAACGTCATATGCAGGTTGGAATGTTGAAAAGTTAATGCCAAAGGGAATGGGGTCAGTTTCAGGGTTAATGACTTCCAATTTCAATAGGTCACCTCTTTTAACACCAAGCACCATGTGTTTGGAAAAATGCTCACTCAGATGGGATAGGAGAGGCCATCTTCATTGTGCTGAATAATCTTCCCTACCGAAATAAGCTTCTGATTTATTATCCAACCTTAAACACTTGTCAGTGCATCCCTGTGAAAATCTAGGCCAATTTAGTTTGAAGCAGAGCCCAGGAAAGTTCTTGCACAATATACATTTAAGAGGTTTTTTTTTTCCTTCCAAAAATAGTTACATGGTGAATTCTGTTCTCAAAGACATCCTTTTCTTCCAAGGTTATGTGGCAGTGGCTCTATGTGAAAATACTTCTACACTCTGAAATAAATCAGAAGTGATATAAAAATCTAGATAAAGAAGTTGAATCACCTTCTCAGGAGAATTAGATGTAAAAGTATCCTTAGGGTGTCAGTCAGAGAGCTACACTCTCATCAGCAACAAATATCTAAACCAAAGTTCTTGTGGCAATATAAACCTGCTTCTATTTGTATTGTCATATTAAAAACCATATCATAAACTGCATTAAAATAGCCATGAAATAAAATCATGTGATGAACTATTGTAACTTTGTCTAGGAATGGGATGTTTCACATGTTGTTGCATGTGGGTGAGAATCTTCTTTGGCTTGTTTCTCTTTGCACAAGTCCTTCAGTTTCCTTTGCCACGCCACATTCTTCCTCCTCACTTCATTTTCCTCTTCATGTTTTGCCTGGATGGGTCTGAGCTACCTGACACATGGCCCTTGGACTCACAGAGCCACATAACTGAAAAGCAACTGCAAATGCCTTCCGTATTAGAACATCCAGAGTGTATTTTCAGCTGCTGGCTGACTTAGAGTGGCTTATTTACCCCCAGAGACCTCCCTTCTCCCTTTGTTTCTGCACTATCACGCTTTCTGATATAACTTTCAAAACAGGGTTTGTTTTTCCTTTTTGGTTGTGCATCATCCAAGCCTGACAAAGACACTTCACTTTTAGGATCCGCAGGAATGAATGTGGCATATTCATAGTTACAACCTGGATGGAAGACAGTCCTTTTTCCTGATTCTTATGCTTGTTGAGTATATATATGACTGTCTCCAAAAAGGATTAGCTAGAAAAAGAATGGGAATATATCTTAATGGATCACATTTGTGCTTTTGTAGATATGTATTTTGTCCCAGGCTACTTATCCTTCTTTTAATACGTCCTCCTGGCTGAGAGTGAAGGAATGAGATCATGGATTAAAATACCATTTCTGAAAACTCATTTCTGGCTGGCATTAAGCATGCCAAGAAGATGGCATCTTAAAAGATTGTTAATGAGTAATATGCATGGCATTTATGTTGCCAGTAATGTCCATAACTGATCACCATTAATCAATAATCAGCACATTAGGGGATTGTGTGGATGAATTATTTGGAAGAAAGAGACTTTCTGCATCTTAATGATCATTTAAAATACCTTTTACAATTAGAGTTTTATTTTAATGATGACCCCAATATCTTATTAGTAGGCAGGAAAAGACTCTAAGCCTAAACCTAGCTGTGTCGGTTTGAAGCTGTTATGTACCCCAGAAAAGCCATGTCCTTTAATCCTCATTCAGTATTGTTGGGTGGGATCTTTTTTATTGTTTCCATGGAGATGTGATCCACCCAATTGTGGGTGACAACTTTGAATTAGATGGTTTCCATGGAGATGGGTCTCCACCTATTCAAGGTGGGGTTGCTCACTGGAGCCTTTTAAGAGGGAACCATTTTGGAACCAACAAAGCCCTTGCAGCCAGAGACCTTTGGAGCAGAAGGAAAATGCCCCCAGGGAAGCCTTATGAAATGAGGCGAGAAAGCTAGCAGACATCAACATGTGTCCTCCCAGCTGAGAGGGAAACCCTGAACTTCACTGACCCTGTCTGTGGAGTTAAGGTATCTTTCCTTCAATGCCTTAATTTGGACACTTTCATGGCTTAGAGTTGTAAACTTGCAACATAATAAATTCCTCTTAAAAGCCATTCTGTTTCAGGTATATTGCATTCTGGCAGCTTGCAAACCAGAACACTAGTGTGTAAAGTAGTTAGGCAGGGGCTCTGTGGTTAGACTAATCTGATTAAAAAATCCAGCTCTAGAACAGAGTGCCTATGGGACTGTGGGCAGGTTACTTAACTTCTCTAAGCCTCATTTCCTCATCTGCTTAAAGGAATACTTATGTTGTGAAGTTTATATGAAATGTTTACATCCAAAGCACAAAGTACAGTACTTGGTGGAGAATCCAATCTCCATATTTGGCAGTGAAGTTGGCATTGGCCACTATTCTTGGTAGCCCATTAACGTCACTGCTTTACCATGTATGGGAATGTCTTTATCTTATGCATCTAACTCAGATGCCTAGCCAGGGTATGCCTTATGGAAACGAAAATGCCAGAACCTTCTTTTCCCAGCTTCCCTTGCCACTAGAGCACACCTGTGACCCAGACGTGGCCAGTCAGACACTCAAACACAAACTCTAAGTTGGGGTGAGAAGAATGGGTCCTGGTAGCAGGTGTAATGGCTCAGGCATTCCATGGAATACATGGAATGTTGGATTGCTGTGGAGGCTTCCATAGTTAGGCCTCTAGCCAGAACAGAGCAAGCAGAGATAGCCGGTGTTCAGCAGTAGGGCAGCAGGTCCTCCCTGGACTGAGACTGGTGACGTGATCTTAGCTATAGTCCTATTTGCTGCCTGGCCCGGCTCCCCTTGTTCTTGCCCATTCTGAATCTCCAGTCTTCTCAACGACTCCATGAACTTAAGGTCATTTCAATAAATTCCCTTTCTCCTTAAGTCAAGAAAAATTGTTTTCACTATGGTTTAGTTTTAAAAACTCTAAGTGATTAAGATAGCTATTTTTATGCTAATTTTGAAGCTATGTACTTTTAGTGAATTACTCTGGAAACATTCTAGAAGTACTGCTAGTTCAGCTTAGTTTGCAAACAAGGTAAGGAGAAGACATGTGTCTGCTCTCTTCACTCTATATCCTGATTACCTATTTAAAAATCTGGTTACAAATTAACCCTTTATAAATATTTACTGAATACATGGATTAATTGTGGGTTCAGAAAGACTTATATATAAATAAATATATGCATGTATATATATATTATATACACACACAGAGACAGAGAGAGAGATACTATGTACCTACTATATTTGTTCTTCTTCCCAAAATGGTTACCAAGTACATGTAAAGTAATTGCAATCTGATATTCCTGTTATAGAAGATAATGAATTTGTGAATATATGCTGGGCTTCTTCTTTCATAAGAATGAGCATTTTCTAGAAAGGAAGGAAGAGTATGCCAGATAGGAAGTTCTGGACTTCCAATTTTGGTAATGTGGAATTAAGTAAATAAAAAATCTTCCTCTTTCATGTCAACTGACTGGATGATATATAAAAAACATTTTTAAAGCATCAAAAGACAAACAGAATAGCGAGGAATTACCAGGCTCATATTCAGAAGAGAACGGAGAATCAGAGAAATGAGCACAGCACTAGGGGCTATTTTCGTCCTGGTGCTGATCCAGCAGAGGCAGTTGAGAAACTGAGCTGTATTGGTGCCCTCCCAGTGCTAAGGAAAAAATAAAAAAGAACTCTAAGTCTCACCAAAAATGGGAACCCTGTAATTCACTCTCTGACTTGGGATTGGGGTCAAGGAGTGGCTTCCTAGGACTTAAAAGTAGGTTGAAGTAAACTCTCATAGTTTTGTATTAAATGCTCTCACAGTTTTGTGTCAAATGGTGTTAATGGATGGAATCATACCCTCCACAAAGACATGTTCACATTCTAAGCCCCATCCTGTGGATGTTAACTCATTTGTATGTAGAATCTTTGAGGACCCAATTAATTAATTCAGATATGGCCAAACCAAATTGAGGTGGGCCTTAATCCAGTATGATTGGAGTCCTTACAGCAGAGGAAATTTGGACATAAGAGAAGAGAGATGGGCATGTGATGGAGGTAGGGATTGAGTTATAGATTGCTGGAAAGGCACTACCAAAATGCTACAAATGTCAGACACACATGGTCCTGCTGACACGTTCATTTTGGACTTCTAACCTCTAAAACTGTGATACAATAAATTCCTGTTGTTTGTCAACCAGTTGGTGGTGTTTGCTATAGCTGCCCTGCTAACCTAAGACAAGAGGCCAAGGAAACCTCAAACTTTGAAATTGGATTAAAATTATACTGGGCTTCTAGCACTCCCAAATGTCTGGCAAAAAAAAATCCTTTCTAGAGGAAGATAAATTCACTTTATGCCTCAAATTACTTCTACAAATAGTTTTCCAAATACTTGGGAAGAAACATTGGTAGGAAAGGTACCATAAACAAGAGCCCACCCAAAATACAGACCACAGAAAAGACTCTCACAGATGTCAGATATTGAAATTATCAGGCACAAGTTATAAAACAATACTTCTATTTTAGTATATGTGAAGATTATATCGAATGGTACATCTAAAGTGCTAAGCACAGTGCTTTTATCTCTTTTATTCCAATATTAAAGACAGGCATAACATTTGGGAAACAGAGATTCTAAAATCAAGTAAAACAAAAATAGAAATTCTAGAACTGAAAAATACAATAAATATTAAAGTCTGAGTGGACAGTTTTAAAAGCCAATAAACTTGGCTGAAGAGAGTAAATTAAGTCAGAAGAAATTAGCCAGAAAAAAAGTGTGAAGAGATAAAAAGATGAAAAATGTTGACATTTTATAAGTTTTCATTTGGAGTGGGCTAAGTGGCAAATAACTGAGAGAGTGAAACCAGCAAACAACTGAGACCCTCAGTCCAATAGACCATGAGGAATTGAATCTTGCCATCAACTATATGAATGCGTTTGAAAGAAGGTCTTTCCCCCAGTCAAACCTTCAGTTGAGACCACAGCTCTGGCTGACAGCCTGAGTGGAACCTTAATGACCCTGAGCCAGAGGCTCCCAGCTAAGCCACATCCTGATTCTTGACCCAAAGAAACTGTGAGATAATAATGCTTGTCTTTTGGAGCTATTAAGTTTTGGAATAATTTTGTTATAGAGCAATAGTTAACTAAATACATAGACCTAGAGAGCCTGAGCATAAGTTTTCCAAGTTCATAACCAGAATTCATATAACCTAAGTCCATGATTCCCCATTCAATTATCTCCCTTTTCTGTAAAAGGAATGGAGAAAAAAAGCAAGGCAGTAGAAGTAAGAAGGGCATTTAGGAATGAATGTTCTCTTATCTTCTCCCCTTTTGTCAGGACATCAGTCCCACAGAACATTGATGCCATCTTGCTACAACTTCAAGATAGAAAAAAAATACTTTGATATCTTCAGTGATTTTCCGTGGCAATTGAGAAGGAAAGCACAATTTTTTTTCCCATTGCTACCTCTTTTCTACACATCTGGCATTTTTCTTAAGGTTATCATCACTAGGAAACAACTACAGACCAGAAATGGAAGGAACAGGGACATCCATGAGTGATGAGATGAGAACAGAAGGATGGTGGGATAGAAGCACTGCCTCTTTCTCCCTTTTTTAACCTCAATATAGTTCCGAGAACAGCTAAACACCTTATATTTGATTGTGAGCTCATCATTTGGGGCTTGAGGAGCAAACAGAAGGACTCCTTCAGAATCTACTTTTAGAATTGACAAGGTATAAAGCACTCAGCTCTGCGTTCCAGCCCTCAACTTTATGGGAACACACACTGCTAGAAGGGGCTTGAACAGGGACAACAAAAAAGGTATGTGCAAGTGAGAATATCTCACTAAGATCAGGTGAGAGGATGTGGGCAGAGGCACTTCACAAGTTCTCAGGTGCCTCATGGGAATAATGAACATGTGTGAGAGTTCCTGCATGTGTGGAATGAAGATTTGTGGTGATCACAACCTTCCATCAGACCAGGATGGGACCCTACCATCCTGGGATCTGATCAGTGAACTGATCGAAGCCTGTGGCTATCCCTGTTCATGCTAGCCCTCCCTCAGCACCTTCCCCCTCCATCCCTTGTTCACTCCTTTCTGTTGTCTGTATGTGGCTCTGATCCATTAATATTTGGTCAGGTTCTTTTGTGGGAAAGGAGTTGTGTGAAGACCTCTTTGTTACTCTTCCTTTATTTTTTATCAACCTCCCTACTTCCTATTCAGCTAGTAAATAATCAATAAATATTTGCTAATCAACTGTCAAAGAAGATTGCTTTATACTGAAACATCACATATATATTATGTATTATTATATGACATATCAAAACAAATTATAATAACCTATATAAATTGTAATAAAGAAAAAGTTTAAATTGCAACTTTGTTTCTATGTTATAAATGGAGATTCTGAGGATATATTATATAATCTGTTATTACTATTATGATTATTACATATTATACAAATTTTATAGTATATGCACATTGATGTATTATATATGTGCATATATAAATAGATTCAGAATCTTCATTCATTACATACCAGAAAAATTGTACTATAATTTTTTTTCAATCTTTAGCACAAATGAACTTAAAAAGTACCCAAGTAAAGAGGACCCTTGACAATTTTAAAAAATATACTGTAAAATCTTCACATGTCCCTATCAAATTTGAAGAAACAATTTGGAAATGAAACTGCCAAACATCTGCCCAATCTATTTTCCCTACTAATAAAATCTCAGTTTTTTTGTGTGGCAGCAATGTGCCCAGCTTAAGAAAAACAAAAGCAAATCTTCATTATTTTTTTAGTTCACCTTATAGATAAGGGTGGCCATATGACAAAATTTTGACTAATAGTATGTAAAATAAAATTTATGATAAGAATTTTTTTTTAATACTGATTTCCTGATGAATAGAAATAAACTCAGATGGCACATGTCTTTGCTCTTTTCCCTTTCCCCTTGCCCTGTGCCTTGTTTTCTTGCCTGGGTGGCAGTTAGATGCCTGCAGATGCTGCAGCTGTCTTGTGACCATAAGAATAATTTACTGCCAAGATTAATGGAGATGGATAGGAGAGGAAACATGATTCCATCACACTGACACTGGGCTGCCACCTCCAGACTCCTTGATATGTAAGCAAAATTCTTCTTACCTACTTAATTCATGATTGTAAGAGTTTTCTGCTACTCATGGTTGAATACAATTAGAGTTGATTTATCTACCCATATAAAATGCATAATCAATCAAATGTAAACTTACTAACAATAAAGAAATCTGCATTGAGGTACAGAAGCTTGGTGGTTGACTAGGGTCATTCTCCAGTTAAGTCATCTGCTCATGTCTATATCCTAATGGTACTTCAGGTTCAAATTTGTGTTATAACAAAATAAGTCTCTATGTTTTGGTCACTTTTAAATGTTAAGTCTTCTAATCCTAAAATTTTGGTAGTTCTCGATTTTATTTGAGTAGTGGTAAAATGTCCCGAACTCTGAAAACAAAAGGAATTTTAACACCATGGTCAGAATTTCTCTGGATGGTTTATAAGTAATTCTCCAAGACTACAGCACTAAGCTCTAGAATGCAAGCATTTGGCAAATAATTTTTACCCAATTTAAAACATGCTGCTTCTTTTTAAAGATTTGGTTGACTATCCCATTCACTATATTCATAAGGGAAAAAACTGGGCAAAATGTAATTTGAAGGTGATAAGGACCCATGGCTGCTTGAATATCCTTGTTCTGTATTTTGGCTGTGGAAATTGAAACCTTGATATATGATTGACTTTTGGGGAAGGTATTTCAGTATACCAGTCCTGGGGAATGCTTGTAGAACAAAAAGATGCAGTTGAAAAATACCACCTTGGCTATCTTCCTTTAAATATCCACAGTAAATATTAATTTATTAAATGAATGGGGATGTCTTCTAGTGAAAACACTTGGTAATATTTTTTAGCTAATAATTGCCCATAGTAACCGTTTTTTGCATAATGCTTATTTCCATAGAAGACCATTTCTATGAAATGCTGGCTTAGAATACTACTGGATTCTACAGTGATACAGTTTTCACAATTCAAATTTTCTTCCTTGATTTTTTTATTTTTAGTTTTGTCACTTTTAAGTTGTTTTGATCATTCATTATTAGGAGAAAATACAGATAATGTAAGATAAAGCAGTACTAACCAGCTATTCAGATTCAGTCCATGTCAAATAACTTTTCATTCCTTTTCCTGAACTAAGATTGTTCACTGAGCACTTCCAAGACCCTTCTATTGCAGAAAGTTTCCTGTGATTCAGTTTTGTTTTGAAGAGGGTTTTTTGAGTATTTAAAGATCTCTTTGAGTAAGTGTTAATGCCAATTGGTTGGATAATCTTCATTATTTGTGCTATAGTCTGTGCCTTTTCTCCTTCATCTGTTTGCAGTGGGTGTTGAGAATAGCTAATCTCTATCCTTTGCCTGCCCCACACTCCTACACTTAATCACATCTTCAAAGATCCTTTCTTTAAGTAATGGGACATTTACAGGCCCAGGGATTGTGACCTGATATCTTTGGGTGGCTATTATTCAGCCTACCACAGCATCAAAAATTCTGACGGTATTGCAGATTGTATTTTCCACAAAATTAACTCCCATCCGACATGTCCTTCTTAAAATATGTCTTTAAATATCCTGTTGAGATGTGTGGTCTATATTCTGTCCTTCTTGATATTGGGCAAGCTCTGTGACCAATAGAAGAGGTAGACATGATGTGCAAAACTCCCAGCTAGGTCACAGCAGGTGATACAGCTTCCACCTTGTTACTGCAATCCTCTCTCTTAAAATTTTCAGCTGCCACATAAGCAGTTTCATTGCCCCGAGGAATGCTATGAGGAAGCCCAAACTAGGCCACATAGATAGACCACAGGAGAAATCCTGAGACCACAGTAAGAATGGGAGATGCTTGGCCAGCACCCAGCTCCAGCCACCATCTGACTGCTGGACCTATCATGTCCTTAATGAGCTCCTGACTTACAGAAACTGTGAAGCCTGACGATAATGACATGATTGTTGTCTCAACCCAGTAAGCTTGGGAATGAAATTGTTACTCAGCAGTAGAAAACTAGAACAGAGGGACACGAAGATGGTATTACATTGGCTCTGCCCTCAAAGGAGCTAGAAATCCAGGTGGGAGGAGTACAGCTAAGGAGAACAAAAGGGTGAACGAAGGGGTGAAGCAGACCAGAAAGGCTGGCAATGGGCTAAATATGAGAGAAAACTAACTCAGGTTTTCAAACTGGTGTGGAAAAGCCACTATTAAATCTCAGGCTTTCTGCATTTTGTTGCAAGATCTACCAGGACTTGAAGGCCAAAGAGTGGTCAAGAAAAGGAGCTATGTTTAATTATAGCCTCTGATTTATGATTGGTAATAGAGATTCCTATAATATTGAATTTGAAGTAACTTGAATTACTGTTAACATTTTTTCACAGATAAATATTATGAATAATAAATATTTACTCATTTTATTATCATAAGAGCATAATAGGCAATTGGTTCAGCTTTAGAATTCTTCTGGATCATTTATTTAAAAGATATTAAGGGTACACGAGTGGTTCAGTGGTGGAAGGCTTACCTTCCATACAGGGGACCCAGATTCGGTTCCCAGACCATGCACAGCACGCCCCCATCTCCCATGCAAAATAAAAAAGATATTAATCCATTTAACATATTTTTGCATGCTTATTCTGGGCAGAGATGCAACGTCGTAAACATACTGGCAAAGAAAAAACATAAAACATAATTCCTACCATCAAAGTAGTTTACAATTTGGTTGAGGCATTTACAACATAGAAACACATGCACATATACGTATATACTGTTAGTAACAGAGTAGAAAAGAAATAACATCAGGTAGCAATTAAACACAGTGTTTAATATATTTGTCTGTCTTAAAGGAGTCTTTTGCTTCAAGCAACACCCCTCACCCCAGCACCCTTTTTCTGCTTCTGACCCAGTCCTGATAATGAAAATCTAAGCTTAAGGAAGTTGAATATCCCATTTTGTACACCCTGGCTTTTGTCTTAAAGACTATAACGAAATAGTTCTGGACTAGATGTTTTGTCTTCAAAAGTCTTCAAATCTCTAAATTGGCATTTCTCAAAATTTATATTATAGAACATTGTTCCCAGACATGTCTTATAAAAAAAATAGAGCGACATAAGTTTGGAAAATTCTTCATACTATAGCTAACAATACTTTCTATAAAAAGGCTCTGAGAAATCCTGCCGATAAGAAATCTGCATAACTTTGTTAATTCATTTCCCAAACTTCTTTGAACCCAGAAACTTTGTTCTCTCTCTCTTTCCCTCTTTTCTCTCTTTCTCCTCCTTTCCATTTTTTTTTTTTATTTCATGTATTACTTAATCACTTTAGATGTTGCTGCTTGTGAGTTTTGCCCGTTCATTTGTGTCTTATTAGGTACGTGACCTTAAGTAACTTAGCTGACTTTCCTGGGTTTCTCACCTGTAAAAAAGGAATAGCTATAATAAACTCTTCCTCATACAGTTGTGAGGCGATCAATATAGAACTGCACTTGTACCTTCCCTTGGAGAATTACCTTTGGCCCTTCAAAAATGGTACCAGAATAGACTTCTCACGCTTGCTGCAGCACAGGTCTTTGCCCCTGATATTAGAACATTCACAAAGGGTGCTCATACATAGGGAGGTTGGATCCAAAGGGAAAATAAAACTTGACTCCTCTGGCAATGACAGTCTAAGTTGGAGAGGCAGTAGTAAACAGTGTGCTAAAGCTGCTGGAATGCAATATAACAGAAATGGATTGACTTTTCCAAAGGAAATTCATTAAGTTACACATTTACAGTTCTAAGGCCATGAAAATGTCCAAATTAAGGCATCCATAAAAAGATACCCTGACTCTGAAGAAAAGCTGATGGCATCTGGGGTTCCTCTGTTGCTGGTTTGAAGATGTTGTATACCACAGAAAAGCTACATTTAAATCTTGATTCAATCTTGTGGAGGCACCCATTTCTTTTAATCCTAATTCAGTACTGTAGGGCAGAATTTTTTTATTGGATTGTCTCCACGGAGATGTGACACATCCAGTCTTAGGTGTAGCCATTTGATTGGATGAAGACTCATTCTAGGTCAGTCTTGATTAGTTTACTGGAGTCCTTGGGTGGGGGAAGTATTTGGAGAAACCTCAGAAACAGCAGAGCTGATGGGAACTTCAGAGCCCAGAGCTGACACAGATGCCAACACTTGGAGCCCAGCAGACATTGCCATGAGATGTTAAACAAGCCAGAACCTGGAGAGAGCCAAGGGATGAAAGCCAGCCCCAGAGAATGAAAGCCAGCCCCAGAGAAGCAACGTGAGGAATCCCCACAGGAACAGAGGCTGAAAGCAATGGAGCTCAGGAGCAAGGGGCCGGCAGATGCCAGCCATGTGACTTCCCAGCTGGCAGAGCTGTTCCATGCCTATAGGCCTTCCTTGAATTAAGTTATTTTTCTCTGGATGCCTTAGTTTGCACATTTTTATAGGCTTGTAACTTATTAAATTCCCTTTTTAAAAGCCATTCTATTTCTGGTATATCGCTTTACAGCAGCTTGCAAACTAATACACTCTGTCATATGGGAAGGCACGTGGCTGGCCTCTTCTGGTCCTTCTTCACTCCCTGGTTGCATTGCTTTCAGCTTCTGATTCCACTGGCTTTCTCTCTGAGCTTCTGTGGGTTCTTGCTCTGCACTGCCTGTGTCCTCCTGTTCCACTTTTAGCATCTCTGGGACATTTCTCTTCCTTTCTGTGCTCTGTATCAGCTTTCTCCAAAATGATTCTGGAAATTTCTTTCTCTCTCTAAACATCTCTGGCTCTCTTGCCTTTTATTGTCTTGTTATCCTCTCGCAAAGGACTGTAGTAAACAGGATTAAGACCTACCTTGAACTGGGTGGGTCACATCTCCTTGGAAACAATCTAATCAAAAGGTCCCATCCACAATAGGTCTGCACCCACAGGAATGAATTAAAAGAATATGGCCTTGGGCGGTGCAACTGTGGCTTGGTGGCAGAATTCTCATCTGCTATGCCAGGGGCCCGGGTCCAATTCCCGGAGCCTGCTCATGCTGAAAAAAAAAAAAATCAGAGTACAGCCTTTTTTGGGGGTAAATAACAGCTACAAACCAACACAAATGGTTAAGCCCTTAGCTTCTAGATCCATACTGCTTGAGTTCAAATCCCAGTTCTGCCATTTATTAGCTTCATGGCCTTGAGAAAATTACTTAACTTAATGTCTCAGTTTTTCCATTTGTAAAATGGGAACGATAATAGTTGCTACATACTGGGATTGTTATGAATATTAAATGACTACCACTTTGAATATATCTAGACCATGGCATGTTAATAATAGCATGATAGCTATTATAACAGATGTATAAATGAAGAACTAGATATAAATTGAATATCTGGTCCTGCTTTAAGTCTAAAATAGCCAAGTAGTTTTAGAAAAATTATTTTGATGTTATACTATGCTTTCTTTTCAGAATTATATCAATTTTCCCCTTTACAGGCTTGAATCTATCTTCAAAATTGACACTGCCATTATGAACTTTTTCTTGAATCGCTGTTACCCAGAATCTCCAAGTTTTTAAATTAGATATATTTTTTCCTCTATTACTCCCACAGACTCGATATACCCTAATAGAGCAAGGTGATATCTTTTCTAAAGCTTAATGATTTAGGGTAATAAGAGGAAATTTGATTAGGAGTGGTTGTCACCATGGATATGCAATCATTAAAACTTGGTAGGGTACAGGATGGGCATCATGAAATTATCACAAGGTTGAAATCAGGGCAAAGCTCAGCATGTGAGGCGAGCTAGAAGAATGCTCTTAGCACAGTGGTTATTAATATCTGCTTAAGAATCTGACCTTTGTTGCTGTAAACAAGACCAGATAATTGCATGTCCATTCTAAGAACAACTTTGAAATGAATATTGAAGTATTTGCCAAATGGAACAGGAAGGCAATTTGTACTAAAATGAAATACAGATTTTTAGTCTTCATATTGGACATCATTGGCCCTTGTCACAAAAGGTTTGTTACTTTAGGTAATGATTATGATTAGTGTTCTCATTTATGAGGGCTCTTTTCTGCAGGGAGAGACTTTAGTGGAATGTGATGAGTACAACTGGCCTTTGGGAAGGACATATGTCTCTCCCCCCCCTTTTTTTTTTGGATGGCTTTGCTGTTCTCCTTACCTCAATTATTTATCCAAGATGAAAGAAACTTTGAGGTCATAGGGTCGGCTCCAAAGACAGGTCTAATAAGGTGGCTACTCTTCAGTATTGGAACAGCTTTTTCCACCCCTGACTCATGAACAGGTGTATAAATAAACAAACCTTACAGAAAGCATCAAGCCCAATTTGTTTATAGTTACAGTCTCTCAGCAGTGCTCTTCCCACTTTTGTAAGATGTTGTTTCGGTTTGCTAAAGTTACCAGAACGCAATATACCAAAAATTGGTTGGCTTTTACAATAGGGATTTATTCGTTCACAAATTTACAGTTCTAAGGCCATGAAAATGTCCCAGTTAAGCTATCAATAGGACGTTACTTTCTCTGAAGAAAGGCCACTGGCATCCAGGGTTCCTCTTTTAGATAGCAAGGCGCTTGACTGGCATCTGCTGGTCCTTCACGCCTATGTTTCATTGCTTTCAGCACCTGGTTCCAGTGGTATCTTCTTTGAGCTTTGAGTCTTTTCTTAGCATCTCTGGGGCTTTTCTCCCTGTAAGCTCCTGCTGGGTGTCTTTCCCTTCTTTTTCTGTCCTTCATCTTCTCATAAAGGACTCCAGTAAAAGGATTAAGACTCACTTTGAATGGGGTGGGTCACATATCAATTGAAATAACCTAATCAAAAGATTCCACCCACAACAGGTCTGCAGAAATGGATTAAAAAATATGGGCTTTTCTGGGGTACATAATATCTTCAACCCAGCACAGTTACATATATGTATTTTTTTTCAGGGAAGCAGTTCATCAGAATTACCATAGATTTGAGGGAATTATTTTAGTCCAAAGTTTGATTCTTTTTCTCCTGAGCTTTTAGTTGCATACACAGATACATAGATATTGTCGTGAAATGGTGTAATGTAAATGAAATGCATGAAAGGATTACTCATTTCCAAGCCAAATTTCATTTCATTCTTCAGGGTTATATTCTATTAATTTCATCTTGCTTTACATTCTCATTCTTTCAGGTTATATGAAAGCACCAAATTGATGAAATAACTGTAACTTTTATCCAAGTCAACCTAGATATAGGTTTAACTCTAGTAGTACCTTTATATCATTATGGAACTGTATCTTGGGGCTTGTGCCACAAGGTTGTCAAAGAAACCATGCCAGATATTTTAAGTGCCTATTGTAAATCAGGCAATGTATTTTGTGCTAAATAGATGATATGAAGGGGTCTGGGAGGAGATTACTATCTAACTGAGATCAAACAAAATAGTTAAATAGCATTGTAAGATGTAAGTGTATCAAGGTACTGGAAGAGCCATGCCTCTAAGTCATACAAAATTAATTGGCAAAAAAACCCCCAAAACCTATACAGATGATAATTACTATTAAAGTACAGAGTGAAAGTAAGTAGTTCAATCTGGATTTTCCATATGATTTAGGAAGTGAAATATGAGCTGGGTTCAATAGGAGTGAAGCAGCAGCTTTTGAAATAGGTGGAATGAAATGTGCAAAAGTCAAGCAATGGATAAGCCCAATGGATAAGGAGGATGGGGATAAACATGGATAGTTGGCTGATGTCAAATTCTGGGGGCCCTTAAATTGTAGGATATCTATTTTCTGGAAAATTGGGAATCATTGAAAGTTCATTAATATTAAACAATGAGAGCAAGATGGTTTGCAGTCAAACCCAGTGTAAGAATAACGCAGAAGATATTCAATTATTCACTTTAATCATGGATGGGAATTTGATTGCTTGCAGTCATGGACGCTCGAAGGCAAACTTTCCAGCCTTCCCCCCAGATGTTGCTGGAGCTCCATTGTCATCAGAGCCTCATTCCAGGCTCACTGTCCCATCACAAGAAGAAACCCAAAGATGAGACAAGTAGGTATAAGCAAGTGAGAAAAATTTATTGAAGAAAAAGAAACCACAAGAACAGGGGTGAACACAGGTGTGCTCAAGAAAGACACACACAAGCTGTTTGGCATGTGAGTTTTATTAGATTAAACAAAGGGAGGTGGGGTTTGTGATATTGGTACATTACAATTGGCTAGTAAGTATTCATATTTAGGGTTGCAAGTAGGTTATTGTGATCGGCTGTTTATACATTCTTGTGATTGTTTAATAAACACGTAAATTAAGGGTTATAAGTAAGGTATTGCCATAAATTATCTAGTCATTCAATTAAGGATGGTTATTGTGATTGGTTCAAGCCCTGCGGTTGAACAATGTACCCTGTTTTGCTCAACCTCTTGGGGTTTAAGGAACCTAACTGTTCTCACCAGATGCAGTCCCCCCTGCACCAAGTCTGAGAGTGCCTCAGGGACTGCAAGATGTTTTTCCTACCTCTGACCTGCCTCAGTGGATGGGAATTTGATTGCTCACAGTCATGAACACCCAAGGCAAATTTGCCAGGCTACCCCCAACCCTGGCAAGCACAGGTAAGGAGCAGCCCTCACTGGGTGGGAATTGTGTGGTTTGGGTACACACTGACCAGGCTTCCAAACACTTCTCAATTACTTTGTTTGTCTTTGCCTCTGGGAAATTACATAATGCCTGTGAGTAATGGAGATTCAATGTCTACCTCACAGTGTTATTAGGGGGAGTCAGAAATGATGTATGAGTTTCTGGATCATGGTTGCTATTCAACGAATGGTAGCTGTTTTAATTTTTATTGTGAATATTTCCATTATCAGCCATGTCATAAAAAGCTTCCAAATTGTGGTTGGATAAATTCTGATTTATTAGCCACTTTTTTTTTGCCCCCAAATCCTTGTTAAAAATGATTGATTGGCAATGGGTCAACAAAGTGATCTTTGTATATGAATGTCAGCACCTTCTAGGCCGAGTGATGATGTGCTGTTTGGAAGGACAACTGTTTTGTTTTCCCTGAGGAAAGTAGCAGCTGGGAACCAAATGTTTTCAAGGATATCCTGACTCCTGTGTCCTCCCTCAGGGCACAGAAAGTGCCTGACTCCCCCTTAGTCTTACATCTAGGGAGGCAACATGCAATGGTAGAAATAAGCTGAAGTATGGGATCACACAGACCTGGGTTCAAATTCTGACTCCTTACTAGCTGGGCATTCCAGTGCAAGCGGTTTGGACTCTGAATCTCATAAGTTCCATCTTTCAAATAAGGATGATCTTCCTTTGTAAGGTTGTGAGAATTAATGAACTAATGTACCTGAAGATTCTGATTTCAGGTATGCCCTCAATATATGGTAGCAATGGTTACTATCTTCTTGTTTCTTTCTTCCTCCCATCTTTCCTTGATCTCTCTAGTCTGTCCTTCAGGGAGGAACATGATTTAATGAGCCATGAGAAGTGGCAATGAGAGGAGAAATTCCTGCTGCCTTCTTACCTCTAATAGGCCTCAGCTGCAACCTGCTGATTAAAACAGCTTCCCTCCTTCGGTCAGAAAAGGGCGAGTAAAAGCATACTGAAATGGGCCACTCTGGATAAAACAGTGAAGTGATAACCCAGTTGGTAGAGGGCAAAGTAGCATAAAATACCCAGTAATGAATGAAGTCTCCTATGGAACCCGAAGAAAGGTGTGAAGGAATGAGTGTGTGTTAGTGAGGGTATTAGAGGAAAAAAATGAGAGAGTGAGATAAGAAAAATTCTCAAAGGTGAAAAGAGGAGAGAATAGAAAGAAGTGAATGGTAGAGCAATATTTTAAGCAAGTATTTCTTCATTGATTAACTACAGAATGGATTTTTTTTTTCCTTAAGTCAATTGCTCTTAGAGAACCATATTATTATAAGAAGGAGAACAATTGCACTCCTTAATATCCCACTACAAAAGGGGAAATTCGGCAGTTATCTATTTTGGGGACTTTCTACAAAAACTCATTTGTTATCCAGTCAGAAAAAAAAGTAGCAGCAAGATCTTTCCCTCCTGCTATTATTCAATTACAGCCCAGTTCTCCAGGCTGACTGAGAAATAAGTTCTAAGCAGGCAGTGAGCACAGTCTAATGCCTTAGTTGGTTAGTAATATATGGTCACTGCTATTCTTAGAAATAACTGTTGTTTGGATAACTACCTTAGAAATAGAATCCAGATTTCATGGCTGTGTTCTATCCTACATAAAATGAGGGGCAGGTGATGGGCAAGAGGTTGGACTAGGATGCCACTTCTGGAGCCCCAGTTACATTTGTTATCACTTAAAAAGTCATGTTGGGAAAGTTGCCTGGGAACCCAATTTATCCTGAACTTTAATAATTCACCCATCAAGAAACTGCCTTAACGATAACTCAGTGTCAAAACTGAACATCTCTTCTGTTTTGAGGTCCACAGGATAATGGTTGTGGGGTTGGAAATAAAGCAATTAAATTTGGTTAGAGAATGAATCTGATAATGCATTTATCAAATCTAAGGAGGACTTTGGGTATGCGATTTCAAAGAATTGAAATGGGGAAGCCTTTCCTAATTTTAAACACTTGTTAATTGATCAATTCCACTGAGGTCTCAAATTGAAAGTCTACTAACCTCATAGTTAATAGGGATATTTATTATTGATGAACTAAACTACTTGGTGGATTCTCAGTTCCATTTATAGATGGATAAAATATTCATCACACACGAAATCAATAAATGACGAGATTTGCGTGTTATATTTACAACCTGAAAACCAAGTAACCTCTGTCACTAAATAATCCCCACTCTGAACTATGAGTAACCAATTTTAGATTTGTTGAATACCTTGTGTAGAAAAAAATGCTTAGCTTTCTAAACAATTTGCCCCTGAGGAATTTCCACAGTAGCACCTAGTTGGGCCCTTTCCCCTATATGGATGCTTTGGGATGCCACAGAAGTCACCAGTACCACAAATCGAGGAAAGATGCTGCAGTTAAAAACAAACACTTGATTCACATCCAGAAACCTCTCCCAAGTGCAGCAAGGTCTGGAATCGCAGCTGAAAGAGTTTCCTGCTCAATTTGGCTCCAGCCCTGCCCAGACGGAGGACTCCTGTTTCCACTAGAACGAGCCAGGTGCAAAAACTCCATCCATCTGAAGATGCCTTGGAATAAGTTTTGCATTTGGAAAGACAAAAAGAAAAATAGCCTCATGGTTTCAATGGCAAGAATTTAGGTGTCAGGATGGGAAATGGCGTTAGTCAGAGATCACCATCTGCAAGTGTCCCATGGGGTGCCAGATACTTGCTAAAATGAAAGTCACAGCCCACGCTACATCTCCAAATATGATTAAGGATATTTGCCACAGGGAAGAATTTCTTGATGAGCCCAAAGAAAAGTTCACTGTTCCCCTATTTCCAGATGATGTGAATGGGAACTTTGCAAGATATAATGGGTCCCATTCTCATTATTTTGTAAAAGATTTGCAGGTAGTTTCTCTTTTTTTTTGCTATAAATGTCATGGCTTTTAGCAAGGGTCTGACTGTGATGGTTGGGGTTATAGCATAACCGTTGGTAGCTTATTCTCTATTTTATTTAGACATTATATTCAAGATGTGTGATGTATCAGTTTACTTATCCAGAAGGAATCTCAACTCCATTCTATGGAGCAGGGTCAAGGAAACCAAAGAGGTCATCTGAGTGATGTGTGAGCAACTGAAATAGAGGTCACAAACCACATACTTTCTTATGTTCTTAACTTATGGGTAAGGCCTTAGAGCATATCTGTACTACATACAATTCTAATAGCAAAGTAGATGTAATGATCATAAAGAGAGAAAAAGGATGTTGTTAGAGTTAGGCAACTGAAAGCAGCAAGAAGTGACAGAGATGGCAATGACAGAAGAAACTGATAAATCAAAATAGCAGGAAAATAATTCATCAACAGTTTGTCAGTGTGGGGCTATTCTGTATAGGGTAAAGTAAAAATGGTTAAGCCAAACACAAGAATTGGTGTTCACATTAATAACCCTCTGATATCAGAAAGTATACGATCTATGTTAAGAAGGCAAGGGATGTGTTTTAGAAATAGTTCCAACAGAAAAGGTTAAGTTATTTAAAATTCTGTCATCTTGAAAATTCACTTATGTGCAATGCTAAAGTTTCAGATGGTTCTGCATAGATAAAAAAAGCAGAGAGGTAACGTGGTTAAAAGCATGTATGCACTTGTCATACTGCCTGGGTTCAAATCCCAGACATACCAATTACTATTTGTGTTACCTTGGCAACTTACTTAGCCTCTCTGGACCTCAGTGTCCTCAACTACAAAATGGGGGGGTGGTGATAAGGATTAAATAAGTTAATGTATGTAAAACACTAGAAGAATTCCTGGCACGTAGTAAGCTCTAGGTAAGCATTCCCTGTAAAGAAATTCACATTGATCAAGTACCTAGTGGGTGCCAGTACTGGGTAGGGGCTGTCATCTTGATCATTTCATTATCTTACTACATGAAGTGAGCCACCAGAATTCAGTCTTTGATAGTCCTCAAACCCACAGTAACTGTCAACAAAGAATGAGCAGTTCTTGGACAAGGCTATTGGTCTAGTAAATCTTGAAGTTCATTTAACCCAATTTCTGCTATAGTAACAGCTAATTTACTATTAGTAATGTAGTACCATAGCTTAGCTACTATTCTATCTCTCTTTGAAATGGCTTCTGATCTTAATTTGCATATATATTAATCCCCTTTTCTGTGATGATTTCCTTTGCTGTTTTAGACCTCCAGGATCCAGTTATCTTGGAAAATGACTGACCTGTGTATAGGCATTGCAACTATATACAAGGTAAAAATGGTGTGGACAAAATTTCTGAGTCCTTGGTGGTATCAAGAGAAAATATGCAATCATTTTCAAAAAACAAAGGAACAGGAAATCTGCCTCTTGAAATATGTCTACAAAAAGACAAATAAATATGGAATAGAGTGCTGCAAACAGAAAGTGAAATTTTTGAGTGTTGAAAAATTCTCAACATCAAACAAACCCAAATTAAGGGGCATTTTACAACATACCAACTAGTGCTCTAAAATCGTTAAGGTCATGAAAACCAGGAAACACTGAGAAACTGCCACAGACCAGAAAAGACTAAGGAGACATGGCAAATAGATAGAATCCTGGATAGGAATTCGGAACAAATAAAGGTCATTGGGAAAACACTGGTGAAATTTGATGACTGGAGTTTACTTAATAGTAATATACTAATAATAATCATTTCTAAGTTTGGATAATTTTAGTAAATGTTAGCATTAGAAGAAACTGGGAAAGGGGTATATGGGAATTCTCTTACTAGTTTTGCAACTTTTCATAAAATCTAAAATTATTCCAAAATAATATTCTTATTTAAACAATATCTTCAGATCTCTACAAGGCTGAGATGTGGGAATAGCTTGGATATTAATGTCAGAAGGTGGACTTTGAATCTTGCTTCCACCACCATTGAACAGGGTGATTTGAAACAAGTTGGTTGAATTTACAGACACTCAGTTTCCACATTCATAAAACGGGGATGAAATTCCTACCATATGCATTAGTATTGGGAGGAGCAAATAAAAAATCATGAACCTTGACAAAAAGTAATTACAACTGTAAAAATTTCCCACAGCCCCTTTGAATTACAGTTTCATCTGATCTTCATATTGTTTCCTCACTTCACACTACATTTTCCTCTTTTACATTATGAAAGAGATCAATAAATAATCTGTGATGTTGTGATGGTTATATTCTGATGTCACCTTGGCCAAGTGATTATGCTCAGTTGTCTGGTCAGACAAGCACTGGCCTGATCATTGCTGCAAGAATATTTTGTGGCTGGTTGATAAGCTGGAAGGTTGGTATATTTAAATCATCAGTGAGTTGATTGCATCTGTGGCTGATTACATCTGTGATCAGCTAAAGCACGCCCCCCACCAACAAGATAATCCAATCATTTGAAGGCCTTAAAGGAAGAAGAGAGACTCTTTCACTGCTTCTTCAACCAGTGAGCCTCTCCTGTAGAGTTCATCCAGACCCTTCACTGGAGCCACCAGCTTTACAGCTGCCCTACAGATTTTGGCTTCTTCCATCCCATGGTTGCATGAGACACCTTTATAAAGCTCATATTTGCAGATATTTCTTGTTGGTTCTGTTTCTTTAGAGAACCCCGATTAATACAGATGTCTTCAAGAGAGAAAAGTTAAGAGAGTTAAATATCTATTTCATTTGAGAATTTATACTTTCAGCATTTTTTCCTGTAAAAGTAGCATAGAGTTTCATTTAACTAGTGTTTTCTGGAAATTTTGCTGCTTTGATTCTGGCACAAGTCTCCTCGGGTGTGTACAGAGATGTGAACAAGCAAAAGTTCACTAAAAATCATTCAATTGATGTGTTATTTTGTGGTTGTCTGATTTCACTGATGGTGAGCCAAAATTGTACCTAGGCAAAATATCATCATGGAAGCTTTAAGGAAGTCCTTGGAAGAGAGCACAGGCCATAAGAAGAACTGGGGTATGAAGGCATGAGCTGATGAGTCATTAAAAACACAGATGTTTATCCCAGGCATACTGTGTTTGAATGCAAACTGTGAGACTTATGATTTAGAGGTTGGACAAAGACTTGACATACTGTGCCTCCTTGGAAATAATAAGAACATGATCCTATCTGAGTTTTAGAAAGCTCCTCCAAAAGCAGTCATTTACAGCAAAGAAAGACCCAAAGCATTGTGGCAGTTGGGAAATGGAACACAATAGTGAGAGAGAGAGGTGCAGGCCTGAGCAGCAGCACCGGCCAAGAGCATTAGGATGAGGAGTCTGACGTGAGAACCGAGAGAAAGGTAGAATCCAGGAAGTTGGACATCAAGAGGACGTGGGAGGATCAAGGAAATGGAAGAATCAAGATGGACAGAAGTTCCTGGAGAAGGGTATTTAGTACATTACCAAGACAGGAAATCACAGAAGAGGAGGGAAAAGTAATTCCCTTGTGGTTTGGGATATACTGCATGTTTTACATTTTGGGACATTCATGGGGAAATGCCAGTCTGGTGCAAGAGCTTGCATTTTGTATCATATGCACCTCTGTCAGGAAATGGACTCTGTTGGGTTGAAGAGTGTCCTGCCATCTCCGCCACTCCACCCATTCATGTCTACTTGGAACCTCAGAATGATACCTTGTTTGGAAACAGTCTTTGCAGATATAAGTAGTTAAGTGAAGCTGAGGTCATATCAGATTAGGGTGGGCCCTAAATCTAGTATGAATGGTGTCCTTATAAGAAGGGGAAAGTTTGGATACAAAGACAGAGACAGATGCAGGGAGAATGCCATGTGACTTCGGAGGCAGAGGTTAGAGTTATGCTGCTACAAGCCAAGCCAAAGGACAGCTGAGGCCACCAGAAGCTGAATGAGATGAGGAAGGTCCTTCCCCTCGGGGCTTCAGAGGGAGCATGGCCCCAGTTGATACCTTGTTGTTAGTCTGCTACTTTCCAGAACTAAAGAGAATAAATTTCTGTTTGAAGACACCCAGTTTGTGGTAATTTGCTACAGCAGCCCTAGAAAACAAATACAGGAACCTTAGAGAATTAAGTACGAGATAATGGTTAAGAATGCCACTTCTACCACTTACTAGGGGTGAATTGCTTAACCTCTCTCTGTATCCATTTTCTTACTTATAAAATAATCATAGCTAGCTACCTCACAGAACTGCTGCAAGAATTGAGTGAGATAACTTAGCCCTGCCCAGTTCATTATTAACCCTCAATTCATGTTAGTTATTGAGTCTATAGCTATAATAATTTATAGTTATAATAATAATAAATAATTTGCTTGCAGACATGTAGCTAGAAAGACCTGAGTTAATATTTGAACTCAGAACTGCCTCTTTGCATATCAGCACATAAGTTCAGAGAGCTAGCTGTATCCACACTTATCTGAAAGCTGCACAAGTTTCAAGGAAGTGAAGGCCTGTCCCCTCCCCAGTCCTTCCCATTTAGACATTATGAGGTCAATGATGACATTTGACAGCAAGTGTCTGGAAGGTGGAATACACAGTGGAGAGTTTGAGAAATGAATGGGAGTTGAGTTGAGGAAGTCAAACGGTAAATGTAAGCCTTCAGTCTTTTCAATGAAAGGAAGGAGAGAGACATAGTAGTTCGAGTGGGATATGGGTGGGATAGGCCAAGAGTCTTACAGGTATAGACTACAAGGAGGGAGCTAGAGGAAAGGATGACATTTAATAAACAGAGAAGATGCCAGATAAGGTCCAAATCCTGAAGTAAGCAGGATAGGGTTGGATAGGAGTAGAGAGGGGTCACCTCTTTCACTAGGGAATGGGAAAGGAGACAGGGACAAATGCAGAGACATTTGTATGTCAGATCAGGGTGCTGAAAAGGATAAATGTGTAAAAACCTCTAGTTTTTCAATAAAGTCAGAAGTGAGGTTATGTGGTACAACGGAGAGGAGAAGGGCAGAGTAGATTTGAAAGCAATGCTAAAGGTCTGAAATAATCATAGGGAAGCAAGGGAAAGGAAGTTATAACATGTAAAAGGATATAAAATATGACATTCAAAAGACTGAGTTTATGGAGGCCCCAATCTGTATTGGTTTATGATTTCCTCCAGTCTTGCTTAGCAGCTTAACTGAGAAATCAGCAGAAGAGGCCAAGTCTTCATTGTATTTGTGATATTTCTAAAACGGGCACTGTTTAAATAACTTTTAATATTCGTCAGTGAAAGTCCATCTTTTTGCAGGATGATATGCCAGGCAGACAGTTTAGAACAGTTCCCTGATAAGAGGCCAACATTTGAAACTATTCTTTCCACAAGTGAAATCTAGAAGGTTCTCTGTCATGTGTCTTTGGCCTCTATCAGTCATCCTTCTTCCAAATTAAAATGCAACTCAATTCATAATTACAACCCTCTCCAAAACCTTTATTTCTTTATTAAGAGACTTAATTGAGTTATCTTGAGAGAGAGCATTGCTTACATTTAGATTTGACTAATAAAAAATTCTTGCCAGAGCTTTTCTAAAGTGAGGTCTAGAGCTAGGTCACCACAACTCAGGAGAAAGCCCTGAGAAACCAACATAAGGAAGAGAGAAGAAAGTGAGTTCAGCAAGAGGGTCAAGAAGCAAGTGTCGGGGGAATACCTCTGTGGAAGAGATTGAGATTGACAGCTGCTGCTAGAGAAATTGAAAAATGTGCAGGGCTCACGTTATTGGGTAGGTTGGCAGGGGTAGGGGGTTGGGGGTGGTGGTTGAAATCTGTGAAACAATCTATGAAAAGAATTCTGTGAAATTCAGAGACTGAAACGGATGACTGACTTTTAAAACTCCTGGGCTTAGGGACAGAGTGCCTGCTCATGGCTTGCATTTGTTCTGTGTGCCTCAAAGTGGTTTCCCAGTGTGGAAGCTGCCACGACTCACCAGAGTGTTGAATCTCTTTTTTTGATTCTCCATTTATGCCAGTTTCTCTCATTTCTAGTACATCATAGCCAGAATACACTGAAATCTCCATGCATTCTCATTAATCCACACATCACTGCAAAGGTAAGCCACACCTTTGAGGTGCTGGAGTGTATTTAAATGGGCTGTACGCAGGTGGGGCTCCCTGTTTCTGATCGGGTTTTTCCTTTCTTTTATATTTGAACAAACCTGCTTGGCTCCCAGCAAGGAGCTGACAGATTGCATACTGTCATCATTTAATCTTAAGAATAAAATTTAATTTTCCTTCCTCAGGATCAGAGTTGGGAGCAGGGAGGGTGGGGGAGGTGGGGAATAAAACCCCCCAAAGACACAAGGTGACCTGTCTCGGGTGGGGGGGTGACCTAGTGCTCTAGCCAGCTAATGATGCCCGTCTGTCTTCTGGGCCCCGGGAGCCCTAGCCAGAGGGAGAGGAGAGAATCCTGACAGATGGTGACGGCTTTGCTGATTAGACAGCTCAGTTGGACTGAGACTCCATTTTATTCCCTGCACCAAGGTCCCTACAGAATAGGGGTTGTTTACTTAGAACATATTCACCCCTGAGTCTATTCATCAGATTCTTAATATAAAAGTGAACACGGTCAGTTGTTGGATTTTTGCATTTATTCAGGTCTGTTCTGTGTTAAGGGAAACTCATAATCTATTTTACCTCATAATAATTCTTTATAAGTGAGAAATCAAATCGGAAGTGGCAAGAGAGAGTGGACGCTGGGGAGAGGAAATTCAAATATGCATTGCCTTCGGTCAATACTATTTCTCTGCATGGGAAGTTCAGACTTTTGCATTATCCTGCTAAAAAAAGAAACAGCAACCAAATTTAGCAAGCTCGTGTTTTTAAGTACAAAAGAATGTCAGCCCAGAAGCTTGGTCCTTGCTTTGCCTTGTGCTTGAGAAGTCTCAGCTTTCCTACTAGGACAAATGACAAAGTGACGTCAGAACGCCATGCTCCCAAAGTGCACCCAGAGACATATGAACATTTAAAGGTAGAGGAGGAGCAAATGGCCAGTAGTACATGGATAGGAAGGGTCATGGGGAAGAAAAGCAGCACTTGAAAAGAATCACAACCCTCTCCTACCCAAAACCTCAGGGAACAAAAATGTTGCTCCAGGCAGCAGCTGTAAATCACAGCATGCCCAAGAACTTACTCAGGCCCCTTTAGGCCAGGTCTCATACTGTTTGGAAAAGTGACAGGGTTTATATTTTCATACCCAGCTGTTGCATTATGGCTTAGTAGGCAAGAAGCTGTGGAAGCTACTCTAGCTGCCCAGCACTGTGCATTACTTAAAACTCTTGAGGAAGGAAGATCAGAGTTGCGTGCAGTGGCTACTAGAGGAAGGATGATATGAGAGTGGTGCTCAGCAGACACATGTCTGGAACAAAAGTTAAGGGGTTTAACTGGGGTATGAGACATGGTCTCATTTTCCAAGGAGGAGGCTGTATAATCTGTTGGCCAGCTGTCTTGGTGGCCTCAAATGGATGCTCTTTTATATATAGCCTAGAAAAATAGCCTTTCCATTTTTAAGGATTATGGAAGGAAAGGAGTGAATAGAGAAATGAAGGAGTAGCCCTCCAACTTTTTCTCCTAATTGTCATCTAGCATAGGCTATCATAGATTACGAATGTTTAATAAAATCACGTGGTTTTGTGAAGAAAGCATTGAATAGGGAATCTGGAGATGCATATTTTTTTTTATTCTTGGCTCTGCCATTAACTGTTCTGACTTTGGAAAAGCTACATTATCATTTGGGGCTTCAATTTCAGCAATCATATAATAGGAGCACTGTAACAGATAATGTCTATTAGCTATTTATTAGGGGGTTGTCATCTGATTCTTTGATTTTTTAACAATAGGGGTTCCCAACTACCAGAGAGGGTATTAATGATACATAAGATGATTCCATACTTCCTGGGAATACAGTGCCAGATGTCAATGGAGTGGCAGGAAAAAGAAAAAATAATTAAATTGAATTAGAACAGGTATTTCCAATTTATGTGATATATTTCCCAAATGCAATTGCAGACAAAAAGCTTAGATACTGAAAATTCTCTTTATATCCTAGGAATCTAGGCAGCACAGTCCAATAGAACTTTCTTTGATGATGGAAATGTTCAATATTTGCACTATCCAATACGGTAGCCACTTTCTATACCTGGTTATTGATCACTAAATATGTGATTAATATGACTGAGAGGCTGAAGGTTTTATTTTGTTTCATTTTAATTCATTTAAATTTAAATAAGCATATGTGGCTAATAGCTCCCGTATTGGACTGAATATCTTCTACCATATTTTACTGCAACAAATTAACAAGTGATTTAATATGGTGAAATGAAAGGTATATCTGTATTCTATTCTCACTTCTAATTTTTTGGGGAGTGTAGGGCAAGGGACAAAGCTCTTGAACAAGTTTCCTTTTCTCTTGAATTGAGATGGTAATATCTATTTCACAGTATTGTCCAAAAGATTTAGTTAAATTAGATATGTAAAACATCTTTGAAGACCATAAAATGTTATATAAATGCATGATATTATAAGGGGTAGTCCACTGCTAAAACATGATCTTGTTTAATATAAACCACAATGATACCTGATATGTAAATAAATGCAAGGGGAGGTTTGTGATCCCAAATATGAGAAGTTGAGAAAAAAGAGGGGAGGCTTTCCAAAGAAGACAGGGAAATGTCTTCTTGTCATTGCTATCATCAAATACTCATGACGTGACCCCTTCTCACCAACCCAACCCACTGCCAGTCCAGGCGTCTGCTGTGTCTACCTGGTCTTCTGCACTGGTCTCCTTACTGATCCCCCTCTACCTACTCTTTACCCCTTGGAGTTTTTTTCCCAGCACTTGCAAATATAAGCCTGAGTGTGTCGAGTCCTTCTCAAATCCCTCAGGCTCCTTCAGGTCAGGTATCATACTGTTTGGAAAAGTGACAGGGTTTACCTTTTCATACCCAGCTGTTGCATTATGACTTAGTAGACAAGAAGCTATGGAAGCTACTCTAGCTGCCCAGCACTGTGCATTACTTAGAACACTTGAGGAAGGAAGATCAGAGTTCTCCTTCTGATCTTCCTTCCCATCTATTCATCAGATTCTTAGTATAAACGTGAACAGGGTCAGTTGTTGGGTTTTTGGGAGAGGAGAATGATGGGAGAGGAGAATGATGCAAAAGGCAAGACACATGGTATAAAAGCAGTTGCAAAGAGTGGGTGGTAGAGCAGCCTTTTGGGAAGAACTTCACAGTTGAGAATTACTCAGAAAGAAAGTACCATGATAGATGTCAATTAAGAGGCAGTAAAGAGAAAAAATAATTAAATTGAATTATGACACTTATTTTCCAACTTATGTGACTGCTTTAGAGAAAGGTCTGATTTGAGCAGGAGCCAAGAGAATTTATACTGTAGAATGTTTTCAAAAGTAATATGGATGGTTCAGTATGAAAAGCAGTTAACAACAATGGGCTATTTGGAGAGAGACAATAAGCCCTGTATTTAAAGAAACTCTGGAATAGAAACACATACTGCAATAGAGAATAAGGAAAGATTGTGTGATAAACAGGTGCCTGGATCCCATTAGAATCATATAAAGCAACACATCAACGGGAGGGCAGTTCAAGTGTAAAAGGGTAATCTTGGGCCTGGTTTGGCATAATGGGCTATCCCACTAGAGTAGAAGGAAAGAAGGATGAGAGAGGCAGGCAAGATCAGTTAAAAAAACATCCTGGGATCCCCTAGCACTTACAAAAAATGGCAATTTGGCATCCATCGCATGGCCTTTTTTCTGTCCTTTCTGTCAGAATCCAGGATGAGTCCTGGAGCTTGTCTAGGTTCAAATCCAAGGGCTACCATTGAGTAGCCATGACTTGGACTAGAAACAAATCTCTAAGCCACATTTTCCTCGTTATGATATTATTATGGCACTTGCTCAGAGGACTGAGTGAGAGAATTTATGTACAAACTGGCACAGTACCTGGCGCGCACAGCAAACACACAAATGTGTAAATTCATATTAAATAACATCTTGTAATGTTATAAACTTCCAAGCCTATCACTCAGGAAGAAATAGATATCCATTCAATGGATAAAATTAGAATCACAACCAGATATTGTTGCTTTCTATAATGCAATACTTTTAAACTTCATTTTGTGGCACATAGTCAATTCAAGCTAAGTTTTGCTTTAATTCATTTGGTTACTCAATTCTTTCACTGTTTCCTCAATTTAAAAAATCATGGGTCTGATTTTTTTTAACAGCTTTATTGAGTTTAATTTGTTCACCATAAAATTTGCCCATTTCAAGTGTCCGATTGCTCATTTTAACTATTATTTATCAAGTGTCGCCATGCGCCAGGCCTTGCCTCAGGCACTGGGGATACTGTGGTGAATAGGACAGATGAGGTCCCTGCTTTCACAAAGTATATGATGACTAGGAAGGAATAATAAGGTAAACTAAGACAGTTGTGACAGCAGTCCCATTTTGGATACGGTGTCCAAGAATTTTGTTCTAGGTGTGAGGGGAGGCCATTGGAGGGATTTGAGAAGGACTCAACACACTCAGGCTTATATTTTCACGGTACTGGAAAACAAACTCCGAGGGGTAAAGAGTAGGTACAAGGGGATCAGTGAGGAGGCCAGTGCAGAAGACCAGGTAGGCACAGCAGGAGCCTGGACTGCCAGTGGGTTGGGCTGGTGAGAAGGGGTCACATCATGAGTATGTGATAATAGCAATGAGAAGATTTCCTGATAACTTGAAATGGGGCCTGAAAGAAAGAGAGAGATAAAGGATGACTCCCAGGATTTTGGTTTGAGGAACCTATGGCTTGAAGGGGACAGTTTACTATGATGGGGGATGCTGGAGGAGCAGATTTGTTGGAGGTGGGGAGGTCATGAATGAAGAATTCTGTTTTTGACTTTTTTTATCTGAGAAATTCATTAAAAGTTCAAGTGGAAATTACAAGAATTGTCCATTTTATATACTGTGTTGGGGGGAAAAAAGGCTTTGTATTGGAGGACTTAAACAAGAGAAAAAAAAAAAAAAAAACAACTCTAGAGCAAAGGATTCCACCACACATATCCTCCATGGGATTCGGGATAACAAAAAGTTGTAAAATCTCCAAATCCATTTGCCAAAGAACAAGCTGAACAATGAGTAAGGCAGAAAGTGTATGTAGTAGAAATTACTCTTGCAAATCTCTTTAATAAGGGAATTTGGGAGGGGTATGTTTTGAAAAGATCTGCTGATCTGATTAATTGCTGAAGAAATAATCTGAGTATCAGATGGTGTTCTAGTTTGATGGCTGCTGGAATGCAATATACCAGAAACGGAATGGCTTTTAAAAGGGGGAATTTAACGAGTTGCTAGTTTACAGTTCCAAGGCCGAGAAAATGTCCCAATTAAAACAAGTCCATAGAAATGTCCAATTTAAGGCATCCGGGGAATGAGACCTTGGTGCAAGAAGACCGATGACGTTCAACATTTCTCTCTCACCTGGAAGGGCACATGGCGAACATGGCGGCGTCTATTGGCTTTCACATGGCTCTGCCAAAAGGGACTCTCTCCCAAATGTTTCCTCTTTTAAAGGATTCCAGTAAGCAACTCCACCTTCAGTGGGTGGAGACACACCTCCATGGAAATCATCTAATCAAAATTACCACCCACAATTGGGTGGGTCACATCTTCATGGAAACAATCAAAATGCTCCCACCCAGCAATATTGAATGAGGATCAAAGGGCATGGCTTTTCTGGGGTCCACCACAGATTCAGACCGGCACAGATGGCGATGGCCATATGGCTAGAATGGAGAAAGATCTGTTTGAAAACAAATTCCTCCTCTTTGTATTATTGCAAGAGGACTAACTAGAAGATTCACAAACCTGCGGGCTACAGGATTATTTTTCATTTAACATTGAGAAGCACTCTTGAATTTTTTTAAAGCCATTACAAGATCCTAAGGTGACTGGTAGAACTGGCTGTTATTAAGGATTATGTGTATTTCAGCATTGTTCATTTCTCAGTTCAATAGCTAAATCCTCAAACCTGTATTTCAGAATTTAATTCAGTGGTTTTTCAACTGTTAGTAGTTATTTTCTTGATTGTCAGAGCTAAATTTTTTCTTATTCTTTATCCTTTCAAAAATCAGTGTCTGCAAACCTTGACTGGAGATCTGACAAATGCATCCATTGAGTGATTGAAATTAATAGTGAGATTTATATGGTATTTGAAATAGTCAATAGGACAGCAGAAGGATATTAGAAGTTCTTCACCACTTTTATCATCATATGAATCAATCCACATTAAATAGATAATGGAATGCTACTAGATTTATAATCTCTTAGATACATCTCATCTGAGAGTAAAGGATTCACACTACTTCCCTTTAGAAATCATATACCTGGGGAAATATCCTTGAATCTTTACTCTTTTTAAGTTAACCGAAAGACATTGTTCCAATCAATCAACAAATATGTCCTGATCTTATACACTGGATGAAGCATTAATCGACACTTCTTTTGAGAACAAAAGAGAGTTTGTGTAACCACATGATTATACTTCTGTGATTACAGAAGTTAAATGTAACCATTAGAATATTAATGTTCTAATGGCATAAGAAAATAGATTATGAATGATTCTGCCTAAGCAGAATCACCTGGTTAGACTTTCACTCTTTCCTTCTTACCCCACACATTTATTTTTCCAAAATATTCAAACAAAAAGTGATGAAAAATATTAGTGGATTTTAACCTTCCATAATTCATTTCATTCATTAGCCTTCAAGATCTTGATTTGCAGGGATTCTTCTCAGATAAATAAGATTCAATCTTCTCATTACTTTGCCTAGGAAATGAAATAACAATATAGCATATTTATATAATACTTGAAGTAACTTTTTGTCATGCAGCCTTGAAAAAATCCTGAGCAGTCCACGGAAAACCATTAAAGTCAATTATATATATATAGTTATCTATTTAAATTATTTGCCCTTACATTTACATGTATGTGTGTTTATATCTGTAGGCATAATCAGTAATTGTTTACATATATATATATATATCTGTAGGCATAATCAGTGTGAAATGATTTTTATTCATGTATTTAAATGGCATAACATTGTATATTCTCTATAACTTGCTTTTATTCTCAACAGTATGACTCTGAGACCTTTCATTGTGAGTACACATATGGATGCACTTCAAACTTCATTCTTTTATCTGTTGGACAACATTCCATATGTGGATAAACTGTAATTTGACTCATGATTCTAGCATCAATGGACAGTGTTCCTGATTATTTCATTAATAAAATCATCATGAAATAAAACTCCTTGTACATGCCTCCTAGTATACACGAGTAAATTCTTCTCAAGGTAAATGTATATTACACACACACATCCTATTCTTTTAATGAATTATGAATTATATTTCAAAATGTAAACATCACTAAACATGCATACATGTTAAAACAATAAAACCTACAATTTCATTAATCTTTTTCTTTTTGAGTAGAAAATCATTACAATATAGAATCTATGCAATACAAAATGCATACAAAGTTTCATCCCAGCAAGGCAAAACCAGACAGGGAGCTGTACAACTGTGGTATTTCAGTAGGTGATCCCAGAAAGATGAAACATGGCTTTAGAAGCATGGGGTGGTGCTGGTAAAATAAAACAAAACAAAAATTTTACAGAAATGGAAAATGTGTGTTCGATGGAAATGGTCTTGGACCCTTGGGCTTTGCCTTTGGATTTCGGCAAATGATCCCAGAGAAGCTTGCATCAATGGCTTTGGCCCCTGAAGGGGCTGTCTGTGTAGTCTGGGGACCACCTAGACCCGCAGTGCACCCACACCCACACCCACATTTGTGATTTCAGGTCCCGCAGGAGCCAGAATATAACCCAGAACTGGACAACGCCCAGTTGCTCAGTAGTAGATACTGGCACGTGAGGCTCTCGAGGTCACTGGCACTCGGCACCGGCAGTCTCAAGGCAGGGGTCAGGGGAGCACAGCCCCTTGCTCACACCAGACATCCCCAGAACTTGGTAATGGACCTTTGGGGAGTGATGCTGGGAAGTGGCCCCCTGCAGGGGTCCCCAGGGCTGGGTGGAGAGGACAGCCTCTATCAGGTCGGTATTTGCTTTGCAGGCATTTCCCCCAAAAATCTGGTTTCTCAATGAGTGCGCACAGTGACCAGTCAACATGAGCTCTAGGAGGAGACACTAGTGAAAACTAAAGGTTCCAGAAGGCCTGGGAGAAAGAGGTTCCCGCTGCCATCCCCACAAGGAATGCATGACATGAAGGGCAAGGGGCGCTCCATTTCTCCTATCCTGTTCACTTTTAGAATAAAAACAGCAACACTTTAAGTCTGTATGAGAAGGGAGAAGGCTCGACAAGGTCCATTTGGGGTGTCACATTGCTGGTCCAGTATCTCAAGATGGGGTCGTGGCCTCCTGCCAAACCCAACCCTTGCTATGGTCAACGGGCAGGTCAGGGCGGGGACTGAGTTGACATTCTGTTCTTTAATTCCCTGAGAATTTATTTCTGTGAATGGGTAATTGGTTAAGCCAACATTGTTTCATGCCCAAATCACATTGCTTTCATAACTATATAATACCATACTTTGAAAACCATCTCAGTAATTTTTGTGCATATACTCTTCTGTGAGAAATACTGTAGAAGTTTTTATTAGGATTACATTGCATTTATAGAAAAGTTTGGACTTTGGTCTTTGTAATATTGTCTTTACATCACCATACTCTTTTTCCATTTATTTTAAACCTATTTTTACATCCTTCAGCATAATTAGTTGTCTCTATGAAGTTCCTATGTATTCATGATTAGAATCCTCTTTGGATACTTTTTCATTGCCGTGGCTATTGTGAATTGGAATTTTTTTCCTTTTGAAAGTTTTTTATTGTGAAACATAACATATATAGAAAAAAGCAATAAATTTCCAAGTACATTGTAACAAGTAGTTACAGAACAGATTTCAGAATTTGGCATGTGTTAAAGTTCCACAACTTTAGGTTTTTCTTTCTAGCTGCTCCAAGACACTGGAGACTAGAAGATGTAGCATTTTACTGCAGTCATACTCTGTTAAATCCTACCTTCTCTGTTATAACTCCTCCTCCTCCTTTGATCCTTCTCCCAATCTTTAGGGGTATTTGAGCTATGCCCATTCTAACTTCTTCATGTTGGAAAGGGGTGTTGGCAATATGGGAGAGGGGGATAGAACTAGTTGATGTTCTTGGAGAAGCTGATCCCTTTGGGTTTCAGGACTTATCTGGCCTAAGAACTATCTGGAGGTTGAAGGTTTCTGGAAAGTAAAATTAGTGTGGGAAAATTTTAAAGAATCTCAGATAGAGCCCCAGTTGGTCTGTAGGGTAACAGGAATATTTTGTTTGGGGTTTGGCAAACTGTGGTAATTAGCAATATGTCACTGAGGCTGGCCTAAGAGTAGCCTTCAGAATAGCCTCTCGACTCTGTTTGAACTGCCTTAGCCATGGATACCTTATTTTGTTACATTTCTTTTCTCCCTCTTTGTCAGGAAGCCATTGTCGATCCCAAGGTATAGGGCCAGACTTAACCCTGGGAGTCATGTCCATGTTGCCAGAGAGACTTTCCCCTGGACGTTGTGTCCTACATGGCAGGGGGCAGGGTAATGAGTTTACTTGAAGAGTTCAGCTTAGAGAGACAGACCACATCTGAGCAATAAAAGATGTTCTCTGGAAGTAACTCTTAGGCATAACTATAGGTAAGCTTAGTTTCTCTGCTACAGAAATAAGTTTCCCAAAAGCAAGACTCAAGATCAAGGGCTTGGCCTATTAATTTGGGAGTCCTTAATGTTTGAGAGAGTATCAGGGGTTTAAAGTTTAAAAGTTCCATATATTTTTCTCCGATCCCTCAAAGGACTTTGCCAATACTTTTTAATTATCTGTCCAACATACTCTAGGATGAATCTGGATACTTATTAAGCTATACAAAATTATCAGTCCTTGTTGTCATTCTGGGTTCCATGTATTTTGGTTGTTTAAATGAGCTATCAGGACAGGTTGAGTTAGATTATGTGCTACAGAAAATTTAGGTTTTGGACAAAATAAACCTCTTTTCCTTTGGTCTCATACAGTGAGTGGAGTTCTAAAATATAAACAGTATCATCCTTTATCCTGTATTCTGATTTACCTTAGTCCCAACAAGATCAGCATTGTTCTTATCTCTAACTGAAGCCTAATCTCTTTTCAATTTCCTTAACAGTTGTTGTAGTAGCAATGCTGACTTTCAGAGCTGCAGAACTCCGACTCTGAGAAATACCAAATTATACATATATGGCACAGCATTTCAACCTAGAAATAACATTTACAGCTCTGGACTAAATGTGGCTGCTGTAAGAGCTTACAATCTAGGCCCCAATTTTCTTACAAATATTTTTTTTAAGCGACAATACAATATTTATTCTTTTGTTCCTGGCCTATTTTGTACCACCAAAGTTCGTTCAACTTCTTGCATGCTTCATGACTTTGTTCCTTTCTGTAGCCTCACAATATTCCATCATATGTGTATACCACAGTTCAGTTTTCTGCTTTTTAGTCAATGTATACTTCAACTACCTCCATCTATTAGGCATCATGGATAATGTCCAAAGTAAATAATCCATGTCTCATATTATCATCATTTAGTTGTACAATCATCAATACTCTCAATTTTAGACAAATTTCATTGCTCTGAAGAGAAAAATAACAGATAAATGCACGCTCACCAACTAGAAAATCCAAACCTTCTCTTAACTCTTGTCCCTACCTCCCAATTATTTATCCCTGGTATTGCTTTGGTACTGTTGATGTCTTCCTGTTAAATATTGGTAATAGCATGCAATGGTAGTTTTGCTCTTATATCCCTCTATTATCCACTCTTTGTACAAGATTCACACCCTTGAAGTAGGTGCAAGTACTTATTTATATTTGTAGTGTTAATTGGTGGGATACATGGCTCTAGACAACTCCTTTCAATCATGTTCACTGTCAATATGGCAATATTACTTATAAAGCCACTAATGAACTGCCTTCATTTCTAGTCATTCCCTTACATTTAAGCTCACCCTTATTGGCTAACCATTCACTTATCTCCAGCTTCTGTGTATTTCTATGTCCCCTACAAAATATATTATAAGCCTCTGAGTTTACCTTTACCAAGGTCATAATAGTGAAATCATAGAGTATCTATCCTTTTGTGTCTGGGTTATTTCACTCAGCATCACATCCTCAAGGTTCATCCATTTATCATATGCTACAGGACATCGTTTCATCTTACTGCTGCATAATATTCCACCATAAGTATACATGACATTTTATTTATCTGTGTATCTGTTGATGGGTCCTTGGATTATTTCCATCTTTTGGCAATTGTGAATATGGCTGCTATGAACATGGGTGTGCAAATGTCAGTTGTGTCATTACTTTCAGCTCTTCTGGGTATATACAGAGTAGTGGTATTGCCAGGTTGTAGGACAACTCAATATTTAGTTTTCTGAGGAACTGCCGAACTGTTTCCACTTGGCTGAACCATTGTATATTCCCACCAGCAATGCATAAGTGTTCCAGTTTCTCCACATATTCACCAACATTTGTAGTTTCCTGTTTGTTTAATAGTAGCCATTCTTATAGGTGTGAGGTGATATCTCACTGTAGTCTTGATTTGCATTTCCCTTATAGCTAAGGAAGATGAGCATCTCTTCATGTGCTTTTTAGCCATTTGTCTTTGCTCTTTGGAAAAATGTCTATTCATATCTTTAGCCCTTTTTATGATTAGGTTAGTTGTTCTTCTGTTGTTGAGTAGTATGATTTCCTTATGCATACAGGATATCAATCAAGCCTTTATCTGATATATTGTTTCCAAATACTTTCTCCCATTAGGTTGGTTGCCTTTTCACCTTTTTGACAAAGTCCTTTGAGGCACAGAAACATTTGATTTTGAGGAATTCCCTTCTATTGATTTTTGTTTTCATAGCTTGTGCTTTGGGTGTAAAGTTGTAGCAGCTATACCTATTGCTAGGTCTTGAACATGTTTTCCTAAATTTTCTTCTAGGAGTTTTATGGTACTGGCTCTTATATTTAGGTCTTTGACCCACTTTGTGTTAATTTTTTTGTAGGGTGCAAGGTAAGGATCCTCTCTCATCTTTTGGCTATTGATATCTAATTCTCCCATGCCCATTTATTGAAAAGACTATTTTGTACCAATTCTGTGGACTTGGGGGCCTTGTCAAAGATCAATTGACCATAGGTTTGTTGGTCTGTCTCCTCACTCTTGATTCACTTCCATTGGTCGTTACTCCTATTTTTGTGCCAGTACCATGCTGTTTTGACCACTGTGGCTTTATAATGAGATTTAAAATCAGGAATGTTGGTCCTCCCACTTAATTCTTCTTTTGTAGGATATTTTTAGCTATTTGGGGTCTCTTTCCCTTCCAAATAAATTTGATAACTAGCTTTTCCAAGTCTTCAAAGTAGGTTGTGGGAATTTTGATTGGTATTGCATTGAATCTGTAGATCAATTTGGATAGAATTGACATCATAACTATATTTAACACTCTTATCCATGAGCAGGGAACATCTTTCCACCTATTTAGATCTTCTTTCTTTTAACAATTTTTTGTAGTCGTCTGTGTACAGATCCTTCACATCCCTGGTTGAACTTATTCCTAAATACTAGATTCTTTTAGTTGACATTTTGAATGGAATTTTTTCCTGTTTAGTCTCCTCAGTTAGTTAATTACTTGTGTATAGAATATTGATTTTTGCACATTCATCTTGTATCCTGCCACTGCTGAATTTGTTTATTAGCTCAAGAAGCTATGTCATAGATTTTTCAGGATTTTCCAAGTATAATATCTTGCCATCTGTAAATAATGAAAGTTTTACTTTTTCCTTTCTGATTTGGAAGACTTTTATTTCTTTTTCCTGACTGATGGCTCTAGCTAGAACTTCTAGTACAATATTGAATAATCGAGGTGACAGATGGCAACAGACGGCATCCTTGTCTCATTCCCGTTCTCAGGGGAGGTTTTCAATCTCTCATCATTGAGTACAATGTTGGCTATGAGTTTTTCATATATGCCCTATATCATATTGAGTTTTCCTTTGATTTCTATCTTTTGAAGTGTTTTTTTATCAGCAAAGGATGTTGAATTTTGTAGAATAGTTTTTTCAGCATCACTTAAGATGATCATGTGACTTTTCCCTTTTGATTTATTAATATGTTGTATCATATTGATTGATTTTTCTTGTGTTGAACCACCCTTGCATTCCTGGTATAAAGCTCACTTGGTCATGGTGTATAATTCTGTTAATGTAGTCTGGGATTCTATGTGCTGGTATTTGGTTGAGAATTTTGTATATATATTCATTAGGAAGATAAGCTTTTAGTTTTCCTTTCTTGTAACATCTTACCTGGTTTTGGTATTAGAGTGATTTTTAGCTTCATAAAATCAGTTAGGTAGTGTTCCTTTTTCCTCCATTTTTTTGGAAAAGTTTGAGCAGGATTGGTGTTAGTTCATTGTGGAATGTTTAATAAAATCTCCTCTGAAGCCATCGTCCCTAACATTTCTTTGTAGGAAGATTTTTGATAACTGATTGAATCTCTTTACTTGTAATGGGTTTGTTGAGATCTTCTCTTTCTTCTCAAGTCAATGTAGGTTGTTCCTGAGTTTTTAGGAATTTTTTTCCATTTCATCTAAGTTGTCTAGTTTGTTGGCATATAGTTGTTCATAGTATCCTCTTATGATTTTTTTATTTCTTCATGGTCCATGGTAATGACCCCCCTCTCATTTCTGATTTTGTTTATTTATGTCCTCCTCTCTCTTTTTTTCTTTGCCAGCCTAGCTAGGAGACCATCAATTTTATTGATTTTCTCAAAGAACCAATTTTTGATTTTATCAATTCTTCCTACTGTTTCTTTTTGTTCTCCACTTCGTTTGTTTTTGCTTTAATCTTTGTTATTTCTCTTCTTCTATTGGCTTTGGGGTTAATTGCTGTTCTATCTCTAGTTTCTCTAGTTAAGAAGTTAAGTCATCAATTTTTGCTCTTTTCCTTCTTTTCTAATATTAAGCATTTAGGGCAATAAATTTCCCTCTCAGCACTGCCTTTGCCACATCGCATAAGTTTAATATGTTATATTCTCACTTTTATTTGTGTCCAGATATTTACCAATTTCACTAGCAATTTCTTCTTTTACTTGCTGATTGTTTAGTGTGTTGTTGAATCTTTATATATTTGTGAAAGTTTTGGTTCTTTGGTGGTTATTGATTTCCAGCTTCATATTATTGTAATCAGAGAAATTGCTTTGAATAATTTCAATATTTTAAAATTTATTAAGACCTGTTTCATACCCCAGAACATGAATCTATCCTGGGATATGTTCTATGAGCACTAAAGAAGAATGTATATCCTGGTGTTTTGGGTGTAACAACCTATATATGTCTATTGGGTCTAATTCATTTATCAAATTAAGTTCTCTATTTCCTTGTCGATCCTATCTGGTTGTTTTATCTATAGAGGGGAGTGGTATATTGAAGTCTCCCACTATTATTGTGGAAATGTTTATTGCTCCCTTCAGTTTTGCCAGTGTTTGACTCATGGACTTTGGAGTTCCTTGATTAGGAACATAAACATTTATGGCTGTTAATTTTCTTGGTGAGTTGTCCCTTCTACTAATATGTAGTGACCTTCCTAGTCTCTTATGACATTCTTATATTTTAAGTCTTTTTTGTTTGATATTCATATAGCTACTCCTGTTTTCTTTTGATTACAGCTTGCACAGAACATCTTTTTCCATCCTTTCACTTTCAATCTATCTGTATCCTCGGGTCTAAGAATAGTCTCTTTTGAGCAGCATATAGATTGATCATATTTCTTTATCCATTCTTCCAATCTATATATTTTACTTGTGAGTTTAGTCCATTAACTTTCAAAGTTATTACTGTAAAGGTATTTTTTAATCTATCACCTTATCCTTTGATTTTTATTTGTCATATCTATATATTATTTTTTCCTCTCTCTCTTTTTATCTTCTATGTTAGCTTTACTGGTATTCTTCACATCTCCCTCTCCTGACTTTTTTTCAGTCAACATTATTCCCTTTAATATTTCTTATAGGGCAGATTCCTTGTTGACAAATTCTGCCAGCCTTTGTCTGTGAAAATTTTAATATCTCTTTCACTTTTTTTTTTTTTGCATGGGCATGCACTGGGAATCAAACCCAGATCTCTGGCATGGCAGGAGAACTCTTCCTGCTGAGGCACCATGGCCCACCTCTCCTTTACTGTTAAAGGGCAACTTAGCTGGATAAAGAATTCTTGACTGGAAGTCTTTCTATTTCAGGACTTAAATATATCATATGACTGTCTTCTTACCTCCATCATGCCTGTTGAGTAGTCTGAACTCAGTCTTATGTGGTTTCCCTTCTATGTGGTGAGTCACTTCTCTCTTGCTATTTTCAGGACTTTTTGCTACTCTTCAACATCTGACAGTCTGATTAGTATGTGTCTTGGAGTAGGCCTATCTGGATTTATTCTATCTGAGGTTCAATGTGTTCTTTGATTTGCATATTTATGTCTTTTATTAGGTTTGGGAAGTTTTCCCTCATTATCTCCTCAACTAATCCTCCTGGCTCTTCACTATTCTCTTCTCCTTCTGGAATACCAATGATTCTTATATTTGTGCATTTCATGTTCATCATTTCCCTGAGATCCAATTCCAACTTTTCCATCTTTTTTGCCATCCATTTTTTGTGCAAATTCAATTGTCCTGTCCAGTAGTTTACTTATTCTGTCTTCTGCATCTTCAAATTTGCTCTTGTGTGTCTCTAGTATATTTTTAATTTGGTCTACAGAATCTTTCATCTCCACAAGATCTGCTATTTTTCTATTTATTATTTCAGATTCTTATTTATGGTCTTCTAGTGCCTTCTTGCTATCCTTTATGTCATTACCCAACACATTATTTGGGAGAGTTATATGAACTTCTTTGATTAGTCATTCCAAATTCTGAGTCTCCTCTGGTGTTTTTATTTGGTCATTTGACTGGATCATATCTGCCTACATCTTCATATGTTTTGTGATTTCCTTTGGCTTTGAAGTATTTGATTATTTTGATATGGTTATTTTGAAAGTTGATTTCCCTCACTCATCTAAGGCTTTGTATTTGCTTGGGTTTGTTTTGAAGGTCTCCTTTTGCACTTTCTCAGTAATTTTCTGCCAAACTAAGGCCCAGGCCTCATGCAGGGGATGCAATTCTACTTGATGATCTGTATAGCTAGACAAGTTGACAGTTTGCTTGACTTCACTTTCTGCTTCTTCCCAGCAGATGGTGCTTTTGGGCCTCCTCTCCCCTCAGGCCCAGCTCTCACTGACTGTGGCAGCTGGCTGAGCTGGATGGAGACCCAGTGCAATTCCAGCCAGATCCACTGGTCCCAGTGTACACTGAATGCTGCCAACACTGGGGCTGGGGGTAGAGGACAGTGTGCACCTCGACAGAGACTCTGCTTGTGGTTCTGATGGGTTTGGTGATCCCTGGGCTCCCATTTGGAATGACCTCAGTCTGTGGGACTGGGCATTTAAAATGCCCCTGTCCACAGCTAAACCAGGCTTGGTGGGGTACCAGGCCGGGGGCACACAGTGCAGCACAAAATATGGTGCAGGAGGCAACTTGTGGGGTGCAAGCGGGGTTCAGGGAGCAGGGAATGGCTCACTTCCTTGCCCCTACCTCTCCGTCTGTGCACTTCCAAAGGCTCCAGGCCCCATAGGAAAGGGGAACGGTAGGCACAGTGCACTAGCTAGATGGTCTCTGTGCACAGGGAAAGCAAATGTGCTAGCTTCTGGATTCCCCACAGGAGTCCCCTGCTGTGGAGCTGCAGATCTCCCAAGCTAGCTGCAGGGGCACGCAGGAGTGTAGGAGTGTTCTGCTCCTTCCACAATCGCACTTTACTGGGTGCAGCCTCTTGTCCCCAGTGCAGTCACAACTGAGCACACTCACCTTGTTCTCTCCATCCCAATTTCTCTGCCTTTTCATCCAGGACCTCCCTATATATTGTAGAAGACACTCTTTGGTCACACACAACCTGGACCTGCTGTCCTTTCATTTTTCTGTCACTTCTCTAGTTGTTCCATGGAGCAGAGGTTAATTCAGCCTATCCTATTCTGCCATCTTCCTGGAATGGAATATATTTTTTTTAATTATATTTTCTAGTACATATTATGGTTTATAGGAAAGCTATTACTTCCTGGATGCTGACTGCACAGTATATATCTTTGATGAACACTTTAAAGTTGTAATAGCATGTAAGGTGATTCTCTTAGATGTTCCAGGTAGACAATAATGCTTTCTGCTGATTTTCTCCTTTCCTTTCCAACAATCATATCATTTCTTTTGTCTTATTTTGTTAATGAGGGCCATCAGGACAATGTTGAGTAATAGCATTAGGGTTAACACTGCTGCTTTAAACAAAGCTGTTTCTAATATTTCCCTCTTAAGTATGATGTTTGCTAAAGATATTTGTTACAGATATCCAAATTAATTTAGGAAAATGTACTTAGGTTTCTAGTCCTTAAATTTTTTCCCCTCCCTCCCAAGAATCGGTTTTACAGATGATCAAATTCTGTTTTCAGCTTTTCCTAGGATAATCACCTGCTTTTCTTCATTTAATCCACTAAATTGCTGTGACATGTTTGCTGATTTTGAAGCATCCTTGCATGACTTGATGGTTGTTTCTTAATGTTCTGCTGGATTCAATTTGCTTTTTTTTTTTTTCTAGGATTTTTACAAGGGCCTTTGTGTTTCTAAGCAAATGAAGTCGTTTTCCATCCAAGGGCTATGCCTTTTCTGGTCCTTCATCTAAAATTCTCTTCCCTCTATTATTCAATGTTCCATTTCCTTCTTTCCATTCAGTTCTTAGTTCAGATGTTGTCTGATCAGCTATCATACCTTACCTTACTGTTTACTATTACCCCCCAACCTCAATCATTCCCTTCCATATTACTGTTTCATTTTATTCAAGGCACACAACACTGTTTAAAGTATTCTATTTGTTTGCTTATTTGTTGTCTTGCTTCCCCAAAGGCATGTAAGCTTCATGAGGACAGCACATGCTTAGCTAGCCTACCGTCTTGACACTACAAACAACACGCACTCTTAGGTGGCAGAGGTGAAGTGCGATGGACATGGGCTTTGACCATGAGCTGTGTGGACTTGGGAAAATTATTTTTCAGTTCTCTCAAATGGAAAATGAGAATGATAATACTTACATGACATCACCTTTGTCAAGAATAAAGGAGATAATATTTTAATGTGAATTACCAGACCTAGATGATATAGTAGGTAATAATTAAGCATTAGTTTCTTTAACTCACCACTTTGTCTTAAGATGGTAATAATAAGATACCAGGGGAAACGGAATACTGCCTAGGAAAATGTTGGATGTGATCATGCACATATTGATGCATTTCAGTGCCATTATTACATACCTGTACTTTAATTTGGAAAAGCTTTACCTTTTTTTAGAGGGAGAACTTTTTACATTGAAACTCGACTCCATAATATCTGAATTCCTGACTCTTTTACCATCGTTTATGCTTTTGCAGAATGTTTCCTCTTTTAAAATGTTATGCTTAAATATATTTTAGTTCCTGAGCATTTTCTAACTCCAACTTTAAGGACTGAATTGTAAAGAAAGAGATTAAATTCTGAAATAATTTACCAGATAATCCCCAAATGATTTATGACTATGATTGACAACATACTGTTCTTTTAAATATATTGACTCAGAGTCAACTGTATTTTTCTAGCTGAATAGTCATCTTCAAAGTTGCCTGGAGGGGTTTGAACACCCCCAGGTTGCCAACATGCAGTAGATATTTTGATCTTGGTTTTCTGGTTTTCCTCCTTTCAATCTCACCTGTTGAGCTCAAGGCCATAAACTGGTCCTGGAGGACAACTTCCACCATTATTACTAGCAAATTATCCAAAAGTAAATAAAGAGCCTGGAATATGTACTTAAAATATGTAGCTCCATCATACCTTTCTGAATTGAGCATTTACTGTCATTGATACCTTTCTCTTGAAGCTCTTAAAAGCATATATTTTTTTCAGTTGATCAAATAGACAACAGAATATTTTCAAGGTTTTTCACACTTTCCAGTGGCACAGTTATGCCTTAGCTGATCCTAGTGCATATTAACTTGTGTCAGTTTTTACCAAAATATGCACAAACAAAAAATTATATGTTCCCATGGGCTTTCTCAAGCTGAGCAACTGTGCTTGTGTCATATATCAAAAGAATAAATTGTACATTATCTCAATTTAAAAGAGATGAATTTTGAATTAAGGCCTTTAGAGGTCTTGAATTGAGGCCTTTTAAATAGAAACTTTGGCAACTAATATAGGTCAAGAAACCTGTTTGGTCAGGCAATGAAACAATTACAGCATTTCTCTCCTGTATGAATTCTTGCTTGTTGAAAAAGGTGATGATTCTGGCTGAAGACTTTCCCACATTCATTACTTTTATAAGGTTTCTCTCTAGTATGAACCTGAATTACATCATGGGAAAACTAGTTTCATGATTCCTTTGGAATATTTGTGGTCTTGAATATGGAAAGTCAAGTATTCTATAGCTTATAGGATAATGGTAAAAAAATATGTGTGAAATTTCTTTGCAAACTTTAAAGTGTTATGTAAATGTAGGATATCATTATATAGAATACTACCTTAGACTGTGAGTGTGTTCAGGAATAGAACCATATCTCATTATTCTTTGTACCAGCTCCAGTGTCTTGCACAACATAGGACCATGAATGTTATTGAATGAAAAAATAAGTATTGGAGATAGTACTGTGATGGTTGAGTTCTGGTGTCAACTTGGCCAAGTGATGGTGCCAAGTGTCTGGTCAGGCAAGCAATGGCCTAACCATTACTGCAAAGATACATATATATTTTTTACATGGCCAGGCTCTGGGAACTGAAACCAGGTCTTTGGCATGGCAGGCAAGAATTCTACCACTGAGCCACCGTCATACCGCCCTGCAAAGATATTTCATGGCTGGTTGATAAACCAGAAGGCTAGTTTATTAAATCATCAGTCAGTTGATTGCAGCTATGGCTGCTTACATCTACTATCTACAATCAATTAAGGGTGTGTCTCATGTATATGAGATCATTCAATCAGTTGGATTCAATTCAATCAGTTGAAGACTTTTAAGGGAGAAGAGAGAATTTTCACTGTTTCTTCAGCCAGCATGCCTTTCCTGTGGAGTTCATAAAGACCCTTTATCAGAGTTGCCAGCCTCTCAGCCTGCCCTATGGATTTGGGATTCTTGCACTCCTACAGTTGTGTGAGACACTTTTATGAATCACATATTTACAGATAACTCCTGTTGGTTTTGTTTCTCTAAAGAACCCTGACTAATACAAGTATGGTGATAGCTAAAGCTAAAAGAATTTTTAGGAGCAATAATAAAAACAAAGGAAGCATCTCTGTCATAAAAATCTTGTCCATTGAAACTGAAGCTTCATGTGTGGAAGGAATGGGTCAAATACAGGGGCGTGACCCAAAGAACAGGAGGCCCAATAGGAAAATATAGTCAGAGGAGACTGAAGTATTAGGTCACAGATAGAGGATAACAGTATAATAGTCACTTGGTATGTAGATTTCCAGCAGTAGGTTGTGGGGCTTCAGTCAAGGGACCTGGGTTTGGGAGAAGTTTGCCTGTCTCTGAAATGAGTGAAAAGGGAAAATCTCATTCCAGACACAAAAAACTCACTGATGGCCAACAAGTCAGCACCAGGAGCCAAGCAGAGAGTCACAAGATAGGAAGCCAGTTGTTGGAACCATAACATAATAGGGCTGATTTCATATAAACCTGCTAGTTATAGGATGGAAGTTTATTATGAATGTGTCCTTATCCTAGGAAAAAAAAAAAGAAATGATGTGCCAGTTTGAATCTGTTGTGTACCCCTGGAAAAGCCAAGCTCTTTAATCCTCATTCAGTATTGCTGGGTGGGATCTCTTTGATTGCTTCCATGAAGATGTGACCCACCCAATTGGGTGGTACCTTTGATTAGATAGTCTCCATGGAGATGCGTCTCCACCCGTTCAAAGTGGGATTGTTTACTGCAGCCCTTTAAGGGGGAACCATTTTAGAAAAAAGTTCTAGAACAAACAGAGCCCAACAGCCAAGAGAGCTTTGGAGATGAAGAAGGAGAACACCCCCGGGGGAGCTTTATGCAACCAGAATCCCAAAGAAAAAGCTAGCAGACATCACCATGCGCCTTTCTAGCTGACAGAGGTGTTCTGGACCCATCTGCCTTTCTTGAATCAAGGTATCTTTCCCTGGATGCTTTGGTCTGGATATTTTCATGCCTTAGAACTATAAACTTCCAAGTTAATAAATTTCTCCCTTTAAAAAGCCATTCTGTTTCTGGTATATTGCATTCTTGGCAGCTTTTACAAACTAAAGTCATGGCAACCAAGAAATGTCCATTCACCATGACAAAGCCATGAGAACATTGGTTGGAACCCTGGGACATATAAAGGGCCCATGTTAAAAAGGCACAGACAAGTTTTTAGTTTTCTCTGGTTTCCCAATCTATGGATCTTAAATGAACTGTCAGAGTCATCCAGAAAACAGGAAATAGCAAGTGTGAATCTACCACTGTAGTTGTATTATTAAAAAGTATCAAATGAAAAACTGGTAGATTTTTTCCCCTTTTCTTCATGTGTTACTCAGAAATGTCTTATTTTCTGGATTTCCAAGTCTCTTAACAATCACGTTTAAATGTGCATTTACTAATACCACATATAAAGTGGTCATAGTTGTTTTTTTTAATTTAAACTAACCTTTGAACTCTGGAGACAACTGAATCCATTTATAATAGCATGAGTACTTGTTTTTACAATGACTTTTCCATGTCATCTGATTTATGACACATGAAAATGAAAGCAGTTCTCTGAGTCAGTTGGGACCGGGATTCCATAGACATAGGTAGCAACTGTTCCTCTTTTCCTGCCTTAGTATATGTGTCCAATAGAACAAAAGCTGATACATCATTTATCACATGGAATTTTATAAGTAAGAGTATCATCTGGGAACAACAACATAGAATAAACATTTCCCACTTTGGAAATAAATTTCTTGCATTGGCTTTCATGAGTGTGTTGATAAATGATTTGGGACTGTCTGAGGATTTCCCTGATGATGGGAGACCATTACTTTTTGACAGCTTTCAATATCATTAACAACATCCCTTGATACCAATGCATTTGTGTTCTGTGGCAGCCCAGACACTGAAAGTGCCTGCCCAGTGACAGTACAGTGGGTCACACTCACAACACCAATGCATAATCTCTGCAGAGATGTGTCCTCCTGAAATATTTCCATTCGTAACTCCTCATTAGAATTTAATTACCAGAAAGCACTTAATTCTGAAAATTGCCACAATCAGCTAATTTCAAAAATATAAGAAGCCCCACCATCACCCCAAGAAGGTCACTTTATATACAAGGTACCTAAAATAGCTGCAAGGTTCCCACATGCTTATGCATAATAAGAGAAAAGAGTGCATGGTGACAAAGTTAAAAGTGGGACTGTGAAACCAGCCTCTCTTCCTTGGCAAACAAACTAGTACAGTAGGCCTCTTTATGATAGATGTGTGGCAGGGAATAGATGGCTCCTTCTCTCCCTTTAGAAGACCTTTAGTGCCATGATCACAGGACTCTTTTCAGGCTTCAAGTTATAAAGTTCTGGTGGAAGAAATGAAAGACTCACTTCCTTACACATTAGGAAGTGCTTGAGATACACGGGACAGGCTACTGTTGAGCCTTAATTCTCCTCTCCATATGGGTTGTCTCTGTATTGCCTCAAGAAACAGGCCTTATACTCTCATTTCCAAACACTGGTTTACTTTAATTTCTGTCAAATAAAATGCTTGTCCTGCCCGCCACACAATCGCCATTTTTCTAAATCTTACCAACTCTTTGCTTTGAGTCTCCCATCGTCCTTCTCTCCTTCTGAACACACCACCCAAAGTGGTCTCTTCCCTTTTATGAACATCTCACGTTTTTTATTATCTGGCACACTGCGTGTAATGGATTAGGTCACCATTTGTTCACAGATGCAGTGAGTTATTAAGAAAACTGAAACGTGTACTAGGTTGAGAATCCTGAGATTTTATTTCAATTCTACTGCATAGATACTCTTAGGAGACTCATGTAATGTCACCAGACTTCTCTTAGTTCTTTAAAATGAGGTGACTGGCCCAGATAATCTTTTTTTCCCTTCTAACTTTACAATTGTGTGAATTAGGTTTATTAGTGGCCAGGAATGCATTTATCTTTTTATTATTGTTGTTATAATCCTTAGTTCCCACAGTGCATAGTACCTAGTATTAGTAATTTACATAAAGAGTGGTTAGAAAACAGCACCTGCTACGTGCCAGGCACTGCTCCCATCCAGTTATATCTCCATTATTCACTAGTTCTGTGCCTCTGTATTATATATGTTGATTTATTCAAGACAGAATGGGTTGTGCTAATATAGAAAAACATTCTGGTGGAATTAGGTTTTGAGATAATTTGTAAGGTATGCTTTATCAGAGAGGAGTAGGAGACAATATCTTCAAAGGAAGGAATGAATCAATCATATGTGGAGGGAAACAGCACACAGACTGGATTGACAGAGGCAAGTAATAAGAGTGAAGACTGGGAACATTGACAGAAACTGAGGGTCAGGATGAGATGTTTGGAAGTGATGGGACAAGCTATAGAGAGCCTTTTGAGAAAGGAAGTTAAGGGGATAAAATATATCTTAAGAATAAGTTACCCCCATCATGTGGTGGAATATCTATTCAGTGGCACACAATAAGGAGGGAAGATGAGATTTCAAGAATCATGCATGATATATGGACTAATGAAAACAATGGAAGAGAAGCTGAAGGGACAGAGGTCAGGAGACCATTTCCCAGTGAAGGTCACTATTCCAGGATTATTGATAGGTGTTTTACAAAATGAAGAAAAACAACAGTAAAAAAGGTATGTGGGGAATTCTGTGGTAAAATAAGTTTGAGAAACAGTAATTTAAACAGGGACATCTGTTATCAATTTATTGGATTTTAGAGTCTGGAGGGACACCCATCTGAAAGTGTCATTCCCCTGATTTTTTTAACTCCTATTTTGAAAAAATGTTAGACTTACAGGACATTTGCAAAAAATGACATAAATCCCATTCAGAGAACTCCAAAATACACCCCCTACAATCCACCAATTTTAACATTTTGCCATCTATTCTATTTTGCTAGCTTTCTCTCAGGCTTCTTGTTTCATGAAGCTCTCCTGGGGATGTTCTCCTTCTTCATCTCCAAAGGCTTCTGGCTGGTGGACCCTTGGCCTCATGGCTCTGCCATGGTTCTGTGGCTCTCTCCTCATTCTCGAAAGGGACTGTCTCCAAAATGTTTCCCCTTTAAAGGACTCCAGAAAATCAATCAAGACCCATGTGGAGTGGATGGAATCACATCTCCCTCTATTCAAAAGTTAATTACCCATCTCTGTGGAGGTAATCCAATCGCATTCCAACATACAGTGCTGAATAGGGTTTAAAAGAAATGGCTGCTTCTGTGAGATGGATCAGGATTAAAACATGGCTTTTCTAGGGTACATAAATCTTTTCAAACTGGCACACCACCTTTGCTGTATGATTCTCTCCTTTCTTCCTTCATTTCTCTCTCTCTCTTTCTCCCCCCACCCTGAACATTTGAGAGCAAGTTTCACACATCACACTCCTTGAACACAAAATACTCACATATACATTTCCTACAAACAAGGATATTCAGTTATGTAATCACCTTAAGTGAAGTTCTTAAGTTGAAGAAATTTAATGTTTATTTTAAGCTTACATTGTATATTCCAATTTTTTTCTTATGTCCCAATAATTTCATTTTGAACCTTTTCTTGTTCATTCTTAGCTCCCATCCAGTACCATGTACTGTATTTAATTGTCATTATCTCTTTAGTTTCTATTTATTTCTTTTTTTAAATTGTGTAAACATACAGACAACATAAATCTTTCTGCCCCAACCCCTCTCAAGCATATCATTAAATAGGATTAATCACAGTTACATTGTTGCAGTATTCTCACTACTACCCATTACTAGAAATTTTCCTTCACCTGAAACAGAAACCCTGTACTCATTTTGCATGAAGTCCCCATTGTAACTACTCCTCACCCCTGGTAACCTTTTCTCTACTTTCTGTCTCTGTAATATTGCATATTCTCTGATATTCTCCTTGTGATTGTCATGGGGCTTAAATTTAACATCCTTAGTCTATAACAATTTTATTTCCTTTGATACCAACTTAACTTCAAAAGCATACATAAACCAAATTCTTATATACCTCTGCCCTCCCACCCTCGTATAGTTCTTGTCACAAATTACACGAATACATTATGATTCCAAAACCATTGATTTATCATTATGTCTCCTGCATTTGCATTTTAATCCTATAGGAAGTAAAAAGTAGAATTATGAATTAAAAATGTAAAAGTACTGGTACTTATATTTAAGCATACCATTATCTTTACTGGAGGTCTTTAGTTTTTTACTTGATTTTTGTCAATTGTCTAGTGTCCTTTCCTTTCAACCTGAAGAACTCCCTATAGCATTTCTTGAAGGACCAGTTTAGTGGTGACAAATTCCATCATTTTTTGTTTATCTGGGAATGTCTTAATTCTTCCCTTCTTTTTGAAAGACATTTTTGCTGGACATAGAATTTTTGGTTTGCAATTTTTTTGTTTCCAGCACTTTAAATATGTCATCCCAGTTCCTTCTCTCCTCCATGGGTTCCAATGAAAAATTGGCAGCTAATCTTATTGAGGCTCCCTTGCTTGTGATATTTTGCCTCTCTCTACAGGCTTTCAGAATTGTCTTATCTTTGGCATTTGACAGTTTGGTGATAACTCAGTGAGGGGTCCATTTGAATTTATCCTGTTTGGAGTTCATTGATCATATTGAATGAATATATTTTTGTCTTTCATTAAATTCTGAAAGTTTTCAACAATTATTTATTTGACTGTTTTCTCTACCCCTTTATCTCTTTCTTCTCCGTCCAGTACCACAAAGCATATTTTGGTACACTTGATAGTGTCCCACTAGTTCCTCAGACTCTGTTCATTCTTCTTCATTATTTCCTCTATCAGCTCTTCAGACTGGATGATTTCAATTGTCTTCTCTGCAAGTTTACTGATTTTTTCAGTTCCAATCTACTGTTGAACTCCTTTAGGTAATTTTAAATTTCTGTTACTGTGGTCTTCAGCTCTGTTTTGTTCCTTTTACAATTTCTATCTCTTTATTGATATTTTCTTTGTATTCATTCATCTATCATTTTCCTGGGTTTTTTTCATTCTTTACTCATCTTTACCTTTAGCTCTGTGAGCATATTTAGGATATTTTAGGGTATGTTTGTCTGAAATTACCCAAGTCTGACCTACATCATTGATGGCTTCTAATGTGTTAATTTTCTTCTTTGCTTGGGCCATTGTTTCCTATTTATTTGTACGTATTTTTTTAATTCTTTTTTTTACAATCTTTTCTAATTTTAAACCTGTGAATTTTTTTAATTTTAGCATGTTATTATTGGAAATTAGACTCTGATGTATCTGTTCCTTAAACTTGTATCCAACTAGTGTTATGACAGAGCTTTTGTTGAATGCCAGGAGCTAACAAAGAAAAATAAGAGGGAAAAACACCTTTCCTGGTCTTTGCAGATAGACTTTTGTGAGCTCTCCTTCAGGGCTTACTCACACTATTGAGTTTGGAGAAAAACTTTAGACCAAAGTACAGGAGGCACCCTGTGCACATACCTTGTGCACATACTTCCTGCCCTAGACACATGCAGGTAGTCTAGGAATTCCCCTGTTTACAGGGATAAAAATGTCCCCTATTCCCTAGGAAACACTTTGCCCTTAGTTTCAGGCACAGCACTCTCTGTCATACAGACAACATCCCTCGCCCCAGGCAGCACGATTTGACTTCTCTTGTGTTCTGTAGGAGAGCTTTGTGAGACACCTACACATAGGACAAGTTTTGGGACAACAAATAGTACCTTGAGCTACCACCAGACAGATTGCATCAGACATATATTCTCCTAGAATGTGCACAAGGTTTACTCTGCTCTCTCTGGAATGGGGACCAGGGATCCACAGGCTAGTTCCATGCCCAGCCAGTGAGGGAATGGGAAAGGGGCCAGCCAGAATGCCAGGAGACCCTACAATATTTTTTCTTTTTCCTTTTTTTTCCCTACTGCTTCTAAGCATTCTTTATCTTGATTCTTCACTTGCCCTGTTACTACAATCCTTAAAGTGTTTTCTGGAGGTTTTAGAAAGATGTTTTGCTAGTTATTTCTAGTTTAACTCCACTGCTTTTAAAACACACTACATTGAACTTCATACATTGTAACAAGGTTTATAAGGACCTTTATAATCTGACTTCTCTCACATCTCCAGCTCCATCTGGTTCTGCCTTCCCTCCTTACTTTCTTTGCTCCTGTCTTCTTGTCTACATTCAAGTCTAGAATAACTTTGTCATTTCTATGCTATTACTTTCCTGGACCCCTGTTTATAAAATACCTCTGAGCCTCTTTTCCTGGATAACTGCCAGTCTTCATTAGGATTTCAACTTAGATGTCTTAGATTTTCTTTCTCCAGAATGCCTCTATACTCCTCCCCCTATTCACCAAGTCCTGCCTGCTGCCTTCTCATTGTCCGTGGAAATCCCATTGGACTCTATTGCAGTTGACTCTTTGCTTATCCGAAGATGGTAGGTTCTGTGAAGGTGGTGTGTGTCTACAGGAAGGAAGACTGGACTTAGTCACACCTCCATCCCAAGGTTTGTGACAGTGTCTAGCACGTACATAGAAGGCGTCTGATAAATGTAAGTGAATGAATGAGTGAGTAAATGAATCATCTCATAGAACACCTCTGACAAGTTACTCTAATCATATAGTGTGAAGAAATGGGGCCTTGTCACCTCAACCCCAACAAAGAGTTTAGCTCTGATAAGCTTATAATAGCTACCATCAAAAATTCAGGTTTTTATTTTCTTCTTTATTATGCCCTTTAAGTATCAAGTCCTTCGATTGTTAATGATTCCAAAAATGCTCTGTTATAGAGAAGGGAATATTATCGTACAAATAATACATACATATATTGACCCATCCATTCATCTAGTAGCATGCAAGCTCCATGAGACCAAGGATTTTAGTTCCTTTAGTTCAACACTATATTATAAGCATTTATAATAGTTCTTGACACACAGTGGGTATTGAACTGTAGTGGGTAATATGGTGTACAGACCTGATTCCTACCACAAACCCCTTCAGGACAGAAGTTGTGATTGTTGGTGGTTGATTGTTTACAGCTGAGTTCCCCTCCAGTAATTGCCCTGAGTGACCCAAGTTCACACCCCCTTTCCAGGGGCAGCCATGCACGGTGACCTGTTGATTTAGGAGGTTTTTAAATACTGGTCCCCTTACTTCAAGGTGGGATAACTATGAAAGATCATCCCAGCACCAGAGTTTCCTGTGGGATTAGCCAAAGCTTTGTTGTAATTGCATCAAGGTTCCACATCTCTCTGCCTATTCCTACATCCTTCACTGTCCCACAGGTGTCTACCCCAAGTGATCTTTCCTCTATAAGCTATCCATCTGAGAGTCTATCTCCTGGGACTGAAGATGTGTATAAATGAATAAATGAATGAATTAACAAACATTTATTGAGAACCTTTCATATGCCTGGCACTCTCCTAGATGCTAAGGATGTGAAAAAGACAAACAACATCTCTTATCTCAGGTGGCTTTCATTATAAAGAGGGGGAGATGAACAAATATAATTTCAGGTAGCAACGAGTCAATGAATAAAATAAAGTGTTAGAAAGGTATTAAATGTGCAAAAGCTTTTCAAACAGGGCTAGAAAGGTGCTCTCTGATTGAATGCTATTTGAGCTGAAACTTGAATAACAAGAAGGAGTTGGACATTTGAAGATTTAGGGAAAGTGTTTCAGGTAGAGGAATAACTAGTGCAAAATCCTTGAGGCAGGAGTGAACTTGGCTCAGTTGATGATCATAATGATCAGATGCCTGGAGCACTCAGTGAGCAGAAGAGTGGCACAGGATAATGCTGGCGAGTTAGGTTGGAACTCAATCACATAGGGTCTTGTAGACTAGTAAGGATTCTGTATAAAGCATCAAGGCACAACTTCATTACACAATAGGCTTTAAATGCCAAGATTTTATAACTATTACTTTTCTCACTTTGTAGGTCTTCCTTCCCTAGTCTAGAAAAAGATCTTTTTTTCTCCTTTTAGTTCTTTTTCTTTGAGACTGGAATGTAGTCAGGTATCTCTTAATATGTTACAGCTGCATGGGGGCTTCTGATACCTACAATGTATTACATCAGACAAGTCCATACATAGTTGAACCCTAGCAGAGGACAGAATTTAAGCTTTCCCAAGGCTCCACACATGGTTGGAATGGAGGTGGAGAGTGGAGAGTGACTGCTTTACAAGCCAGGGGAGCTGGGCACAAGCAATAACTCACTAATGGCCCCCATTACAGTTATGTACCCAGGGTATTTCAAAAAAAGGAAAAGAGTGAGGGAGAGCTAAGGAAAGGTAATTTTATCAAGATTCAGAAATTGGGCTATTTCCACAATTAAGCACTAAATTAATTCTGAGGTTATGAATCCTCAAGGCAAAAGAACAGTGTCATGGGATCCTTTTTTCTAGTAGAAGAAAGATAATCACTTTTAAGGAGGAATATCTTTTTCACAGGCTCTAAAATCAAGGGCAGACTATTCATATGGATCCTAATCATAAAGGTTTTCAGAAATCCAATGGACAATATCTGTTCTGCAAAAAACATGCATTTTACGTTTTTGGAAGTGGGGTGGTACGTGGTCCAGAAATTGAACTCAAGTCTTCCACATGGAAGGTGCGCATTCTCCCACTAAACCACTCATGCACCCACTATTTTACATGGCCATTTCTTATATCAACTTGTGATTAAAAACAATTGAGAATCTGGTATAGGACTGTGGTTAAGTGAGGACATTCAATGAGGCATTAGGCTTACCAAATGTACTATAGTTGTTGACCAGAATGTGAGCAAATAGTAATGAATATTATTTTGGTTATCTGCAAATAATATTAATTTTTTTTTTTTACATGGGCAGGCACTGGGAATCGAACCCGTGTCCTCTGGCATGGCAGGCAAGCATTCTTACCTGCTGAGCCACCGTGGCCCACCCAATAACATTAATGTTAATCAAGGTTTTGATGGTAAGTTAAAATCGATGCTTATAGCAAGTATGTCATGTTCAGAGGGTCCATCTTATTTGAAAAGACATGTAATATTTTTATATAGCAAATGTTTTAGTCACACTTGAAAATACATATTCCCCTGCACCAACTCAAAAAAGCCTCCCTGAACACCCCTTCTCCCTTCTGGACATATATTTAGAGATCCAGGACAGACCTATACTCCATGTTCTCTGCTCCCTTGGGTTCACTCTTCCATCATTTTATCTAAAAAATTATTTTAACGTTAACTCATAAACTTCTAACTTATACTATATCCTGTAATTCATATATCTGGTATTGCTTTTATATATGCTTGATCTTCTTATATCCTTCCTGTCAAATTAGCATTATATTGTCAAGAGGAGACATGAGGGGTTATAATATAATCCTACAGCAAAAGGATGAGAAAAGAGATTTTCACTGCTACAATAAAAATCACATTAAAACTATGCGTTAAAGCCCTTCCCCGCTTTAAAAATGTTTGCTCAGGGGGTGCAAGGGTAGTTCAGTGGTAGAATTTTCACCTGCCATGTGGGAGACATGAGTTCAATTCCTGGCCGGTGCACTAACTTCTCTCGCCCCGCAAGAAAATCAACAAACGGTGCTGCAATAACAGGATAGTCAATGGAAAAAGAATGAAATGTGACCCCCACCATACAGCATACAAGATTTTAAAAAAAGTTTGCTCTGCAATAGTATTATGCAATAGAAATATGAACCACAAATGCAATGTAAAATTTTCTAGTAGCTGTATTTTAGAAAGGAACCATAGAAATTAATTGTAGTAATACATTCTACTAAACCCAATATATGCAAACTACTATTTACCATATAATAAAAACTTTTAAAAATCATTAGTGAGATAATTCATACTCCGGTGTGTATCTGATACTTTCAACACATCTCAATTAATTCTAGCCAGCTTTCAAGTGTTCTAGCTCCATGTGGTTGGTGCTACTGTGTAGAACTATACATCTCCATAATATGCTACATGTTTCTCCGGAAACTTTCCTAAGAAAATATCAGCCTGCAGTCCTGAAAAATATTATGAACAACAAAGCTACTACTAAGGAGTTGATATTTAAAGTTAAAGTAAGACTTAGCATGCAATTAGTAAGATAATTCATTAATGTATCAATTGACCATATTATTCATTTAACAAATATTGGAGTTCCTAAAATATGCTGTGCAAGTTGAGATGTATCTAGATCCTTTAAAGAATACAGTCAACAGTTATTTCCTGATTGTTTTCCTAAATAGCCAGCATCTTTGCCTCTTTTAGGTATAAAGGGGAAAAGTAGAGGTCTGAAGGAACTGGAGCAAGCAGGTGTCGTTTTAGAAGCAGGCATGTAAGAGAGGCACAGTGATAATTCCATGTGCTGGAGTGCCATGGCTGGCTGCAAGGACACCTTGGCTGAGCAGTCTCTAGTGCACAGGTCAGCAACGACAAATTGCTTTTATAAAATGCTGCTATTTTTAATTGTGAAATGGAACATGACTTGGAAATTATAGAAAAAATAAAGAAAAAGCTAACTGCTTCAACAACTTACCTGTATTTCCATTCCGCATTTTTATGCATTTCCTTTTGCCCAGTCTTTTGGCCATGCCTGCTGTCTACCACTATGTCCCAGGTATCACAAGACAGCGTGTAAGAATGTTATGCTTGCTTTTTACATCTAAATTGTCATGATGAAAGCCCTTCATCCCGATTGCCTCCAGCCCAATGTTCAGTTGTTAGCTGTCCTCACAGGGTCTCCTGGCTGGTTTCCCATGCAGGTCTCATGCCGCTTCAAGAATGTGTCCTTCAGTTTCTCCAAGCTGACTTCTTGCCTTGCCACCTCACTGTACCTCACTGTCTACCATCTTCATGAAACTGCACCAATCTGTGGCTAATATACTCCTCACTCTAGCCCAGCTGAGGAGTTGCTGCAGGTTTCAGCCTAAGTTGCTGTTAAACGTGAAAACCCTCAAAGTCTTCAGAGCCCAACTCACCACAGGCCTCCTTCCTCCTTGTACTGGGGTGAACTCAGCTTCCACTATCATTTTAAAAGCATTTTTAAGATGAAAAGAAAGTTCTTAAACTTTTATTAGTTACAGAACCAGATTTTGAACGTGTTTACCAGACTACCTATTTAGTTAACTTGAAAGGGATGGAACTGTATTCAAGAACATTGTGGCTATGAGTAAACTGAGGAGAAAATAGGTAGGAAGTATGGGCAGTCCTAAGTAGAGAGTCCTTGGGGATGTTTCAGGATGGCTGTGCCATGCCACAGAGCTTGAGTTAGCCTTAGGATATTGGGCATCTTGAGGTAAGAGCGAAACAGAAGAAGAGATTCAAATCCACATATGTAACAACCACCCAACAGACCCAGCAGAAGTGTAAGCAATCTTATTTTAAAGGAAAAAATTGAAGCATCAGGAGGTTTAGGATAACCTAGATTTTTCTCACCTTGATTTTCTCTATGAAAGAAATTTCTGAACACTGTATTATGATTTTGAGTAAACAATTAATAATTCATTAATCTAGTATTTTAGAAGAGATTCTCAGAGAGGCAAAATGGAGCTTTAGAACCTGAATGAAGGAGAAAATTTTGGAATTCTTCCTGGCAGAATAGCTCTTAACACTGGCAGGTGGGTAGAAAAAGAATAAAAAGGGAAGAGGGAAGGTATATAAATTACATTGTATCTCCCGTCTTTCTCCAGGACCATTAATATAAATGATAGAAGGTAATAAAGAATATAAAAGGATAACCTGGGCATTGAAAAAGAAAGGAAGTCACCAAGGTGAATATGCAATTTGGGGGGTGCTGTGGCTAAAGGTCATGCTTCACTCACTTTGATCTTATGACCAATGCTTGTGGGTTGATTGTTGCAATCTCGACCCCAGGTTCTTTTTTAGTACCAGTTGACAACACCCACTAACTTGCTCACCTTTGCCTAATACTCCCTCCATCCACCCATATCCATACAAACACACACACATTTATAAACATATGCCTACAGATGTGCACACACACACATGCACACAAACACACATAACACAGGGGTGCTTGCTTCAGATTGTCACTCTTCACAGCCATCTCTATCTCTGGGAACCTGGTCTTCACAATAGGGAATACAACCTAAATGGGGCCCTCCCACCTTCTATGGGAGAAATCACATGGCCCCAAATAAGGATTTATTTCCCAGCGCTCTGAGCTACCTTCAAATGCATTTCAGCAGAGCTTCTAGAAAACAAGATTCTAGATAACCAACACAGTTTATCAAAACCAAGACAAAAATGAAAGTAATGAACTTGAAGTAACAGGAGGACAAGTCAGACAGGAAAACCCTATGTACCTCTTTTCCTCTCCCATGCACCAATCTTGCTGTCAGAGTAAGGAAATATTATCATGGGATTGTGTGAAGAATACATAAGAGAAAGTGAAAGAGAGCTTTCACAAGGGGGTAACTTATCTTGCAGGTCTTCATGAAAGTGCTGTTATTAAAAGTGTGGTTGAAGGTTATACCTAGGAAGACAAAGAATAACAAAGATTTTTGAGGTTTTCACTTCATCTATTAGCTGTGAGTCTAAATTCATAGGAAGGTAATTCAGTGTAAAATCCTATGTCCAAATTAATTTCAACTGAGAAAATTCAGCAGACGCAATGTGTAAAAAACTTGCCGAGACACTGAAAAAAATCTCTCATAAAGTCACCCTTTACCCCCATGTCTTATTTTCAAGCATTTAGTTCATGCATGCTGAGTATAAGTCACTGTACCAGATGTTTTGTGGGTATGAATCAGACATGTCTCCATACCACAGGAGTTCACAATCTAGGAAGGAGATGAGCAGATACACGAATAAGTATACTATGAAGGAGAAAGTGATAAGGGCAATAGGAAAAGCACAGAGAAGAGACAATGAGAACGCACAGAGAGGGCTGATTTGAGAGTAGAGGTGACAGGAAAGATTTCATAGAGGAGGTAGTCTGAACCCTGAGGGAAATGTCATCCTGCATTCCACAAAGAGGAAGAGATTGAACAAAGCACAGACCACAAACCATGCATCTATGGAAAAGTAGCTCCATCTGGGTAGAGCAAATGGTGCTTGGAAGGATCCTGAGGAAAAAGAGCTTGGGGGTGAGGTTTGGGGACAGATTTGAAGGACCTTGAATGGTAGGTGAGGAGGTTTGGACATCATTCTGAGGCAGTGGTGACCAATGAGGCTCCAGAAGCCAAGGTCAAGGCCGGGACTTGAGAGTTAAAGTTAGCAGAAAGGTTAACATGGAGAAGGGGGGACAATTCACAGACTATTGCAGGAATCCAGGCAAAAGGAGTGAAAGCATGTTCTAAGGAGGAACAGGACTAAACAAGAGAGCAAGAAACAGGGGAGACAAATGTTTATTGGCGCAAGTACTTGGCCTGATGTTCCATGATTCACAGAAGCCCACAGCTGCAGAAGCCAGCATGGAGGGTTTTCTCCATACTTCTCAATCCTTCCCAACACATCAAAACCAGAGACAGTGATGGGTAACTGGGGATGATTGGGTGTACCTGGATTTTTTTTCTTTTTTTCAAACAATCTACTTATAACTATGCTTGCAAGAATTGAAGACAGTAAAGCAAAAGGGTGATTCTAATCTCAGAGGAAGAAGGATTAAGTTTGATAGCAAATACAGTAAATTTGCTTTGAAAGAGGAATAATTTACAAACTACATCTCAAAAAGGTTTAGACAATGGGCATATTTTAATCATAGAGTATTATTTTCCTGAATTTCACCTTAGGGAATAAGGCTCCTTTTCTTGGGCTTCTGAACCACACTAGCAAAATACCTGCAGTGCCAGGAACTGGAGGCTGGAGAAGATTAAAAGATCCAAGTCTAGGCCCACAGAACTGAGTTAATTTAATAATGCAAGCCTCAATGTAGATGCTGATTTTAAGCATCATTTGATTGTACAATGAATGTCAGAAAGTATGTCCCTAAGAGAGGACGGCTTCTAAACTAGTTCTCACCTGCATCCGAGAAAAAAAAAAATGACTCCCCATGCTGAGTGAAGGGTCTCAGTACTTTTATTGAGGGTATGAATGGTTGAAGAATAAACTTTCCTCTTGGATGTTCCTATCAGCTAGATGCACATAGAAAGCAGGTTTTTGCTTTGCTCTCCTGGGCAGACCAGTAACCATGCTAAGTCCAAATCAAATAATCTAGAGGATAAGATTCATGAAGTGGCAAATTAGATGTTTAATTTCCAAAAAAATAAAAGAGGGGAATTGAAATCCTGTTTCATAAACCATTATTTACACATCCTTGTCCCTGAATATTCCCAGGGGTTTTGGTAGCATGAAGCAAATATGGAATTTAATGAGTTCCACACATGCTGACAGTCAAGAGCAGCTTCCCGAGTGTCAGCTTTGAAATGATGCTGAATGTTTAGGGAGTAAGTTGATGCCAGTGTATAGCACATGCATATTATAGATACACTATTGTATGACTGAATCTGAATCCAGTTTTTTATACAACTATTTTTTGAATGCCCAGTATGTGCTAAGAGTTTTTATGCATAATCACATTGAATCCTCACAGCAACTCTATACAGAAGGGTTATCACCCTAATCTTGCAGATGAGAAAAAAATAAGGCAGAAAGGTAAATGCAAAAGGCTGAGCTGGGGTTGGGTGCCTCCAAAGAAGCAGACAGCAGTGCTGACCGTCCCCCCCCCGCCCCCTCCTCTTCTCTGGCAATGTTTTTCTCCTACTTTTCTGATTGATCATTCTTTTATGTCTCTTTTTAACCTAGCCTCTAAGTGCAGGTGTTCTTTATTAAAAGCCCCACCCTCTGCCTACCTCATCTGGCTTCCTCTACTACTTTCTCACTCATTATGCCCTCTCCCCCCAAAATAAGCTTGTTATAGTTTCCTGAAAACCCAAGCCCTTTTAAATGCTTTATTCCTTTGCTGTAGGATATTTCCCTTTCCTGGAACATCTTTTTCCAGCTCAATTGTCATCTCCTACAAGAGGCCTTCCTTCATTTTCTCTTACCGCCATTTACCGAGAATTAACCAAATCTTCTCTATGTAACGCATGCCTGCTCTTATGGTTGGATTTATCACGCTACATTGTAAACTTGGTGTTGGTTTATTTATGTCTGTGGGCCCTACTGGGCTATAAGACAAACGCTCACCTCATTCCTTCTATATCCCCAACACTAAGACAGTGCTAGATGCTGGTCCTATTTGGAAGCCATAGGAAGGTGTGGTAGTTCAGTTGTAAACTTGGCCAGGTGAAGGTACCTAGTTCTGTTGCTGTGGACATGAGCCAATGGTACATGAACCTTACCTGTTGCTCATTACATATGCAGTTGGCTAAAAGGCATGCCTGCTGCAATGAATGATGTTTGAGTTCATTGGCTGATGCTTAAATGAGAGAGCTCAAAGTAGCACAGCCCAAGTAGCTCAGTATACCTCATCTCAGCACTCGCAGCTCAGCCCAGGCCTTTGGAGATGCAGAAAGATATCACCCCAGGGAAAGTTGTTGGAACCCAGAGGCCTGGAGAGAAGGCCAGCAGAGATCACCCTGTACCTTCCCATGTAGAAAGAACCTCAGTTGAAAGTTAGCTGCCTTTCCTCTGAAGAACTAATGAAATAAATCCCTTTTTATTAAAAGCCAATCTGTCTCTGGTGTGTTGCATTCCAGCAGCTAGCAAACTAGAACAGATTGTTTCCCCAACTGACCCTACCCACAATCTAGGAAAACTGTACAATGGACATTCATTGGGAGGAGACAGACTATTACCTGACTAAATGTATGAACACAACTAGAGAGAGAATGTGTCCTTCAAACAGGATCTATGAAAGCATAAAAAGGGGGAAATATAAGTGGCAGGATCTATCCAAGAATTGTCTGAAATTACTAAGTTTCAAATATTCCTAGGCACACTAAAAGTTATTCTCAAGAGATGGATGCTTCAGAAGGGTGTCTTAGCTCAGTACCATGGAACTTTTGTTCCATCTGACTTCCTTTGTTCTCATTCCCTCTGCCTCTGCTTACTGGTCAAGAATATGGTAATAATAAGAAATCCATGTTTCCAGTCCTTGAGTATTGATCTCCCATGGTAAGAAGATGAAGTGTCTTTGGATTATGTTTGGCTCCCATGCAACCTGACAACAGTAAGAGAAGGCTTGTGTCATTTAGCCATGGAAATTTCTATGCTGTATAACAAATCTGTCAGTGCAAATTAACAAACTGGCATTCTGGTAGCTACTATAGTCTCTCATAAGTTTTGGTTAGAATGAACTAGTGAGTCTGGTTAATCTCAGTTTGTATGTATTAAGGTAAATAATATATGAGCTGCTGAAACAGAAAACTTCCTAAATACTAATGATTTGGCAATAGAATTTAATCCCTCACCCATGTCCTCATGTCATTGTCCATTGCAAGGTGGTAGTAGGTGGGGACTCCTCTCTGTATAGTAATTCAATCCTGGTCCTCACTGTATCTTCTTTATTGAGGTGGCAATTGTGGAAAGAAAGCAATTTTGCTTTTGTGTAGAAGATAAAAAGGGGCCACTGGCCAGAATTCGGTCACACATGATGGTCTAGCCAGATGTGTAGGAAGAAGAGAAAGACTCAGCAATTGGACAGCCCAAATGGTTTCTGCCACTCCTGGGCACACAACCAGGGACTCTGGGCCTTTCCTTGGGCAATGCCACTTTGCCACTGGAACTTTTAGATTCTCTGTTCTTTACACTGATTGCTACAATGGCACAGAGAAGGTGTCAGTGTACATTCATTGAATAAATAAATGAATGTAACCTTGGACCTTTCTCTCTTTAATTCTCTCTGGGAATCTAATGGCTTGAGTCATAACCTCTAAATGGATGGGTTCCTCTTTTGGTTTGCTAGTGCTGCCGGAATGCAATTTACCAGAAATGGAATGGCTTTTAAAAAATGAATAAGTTACAAGTTTATAGTTCTAAGGCCATAAAAATGTCCAAACTAAAGCATCCAGAAAAACATACCATTTATCAAGAAGGGTCAATGGCGTAGAACACCTCAGTCAGCTGGGAAGGCACATAGCTGGTGTCTGCTGCTCCTTTGGCTTCTAGTTTCAAACTGCTTTCCTGGAGATGTTTTCCTTCTACATCTGTGTCAGCTCTGAAGCAAATGTGTTTTCTCCAAAATGTCTCCCCTTTTAAAGGGATCTGGTAAACTAATCAAGACCCACCTTGAGTGGGGAGCATCATATTTCCTTCTAATCAAAAGACCACCCCCATAATTTAGTGGATCAATTGGAAACAATCTAATCAAATGTTTCCACCCTACAGTATTGAGTCAGAATTAAAAGACATGGCTTTTCTGGGGTACACAACACTTTCAAACCAACACAGATCTCAAACAAATTTCTTCATCTCTCTTGTCTCTCCTGAGCTCCAGCCTTACATTCCCAACTCTTTGCTGGACACCTTCACACAAGGTTCAACCATCCCTTTAAATTCAACACGTAACACCTGAGTTCAGCAGTCCCTTCCCCCCTAGAGTCCTGGACTCTCCTTTTCTGCACCCAGGGTCTAAGACACTCATCTTTCTATCCCCCTAAGCATGTAGCATGATACATTGGGGTATGATACAGCAGGGTTGTTGGCTCTTAAGAAATATCTTGAGGGTACATAGGTGTTCAGTGGTAGAATACTCACTTTCCATGCAGGAGACCTGGGTTTGATTCCTGGTCCATGTACCAAAAAAAAAAAAAAAAAAAAAGGGAAAGAAAAAAAGAAACATCTTGATTGAATGTTTCCATTGTAGGGTTGTATATTTAAACTACACTGCCCTTGGATGTGAAGGGGAAAAAAAAAGTAGTTTCTGTATTTTTCCATAGTTTATCTAATCTACTGCACAAACATCTTTTACTCTGATAATCCAATCTGGTTGTAGACTTAGTTGAATAAATTAACCTTATGTCTCTTTAGGTAACAGTCTGTTTTTGATATTCAGCTTTCAGACATCCCTTCTCCTGCCCCCGACAAGAAAACACCTATGTCTCTGGCAGTGACCCCACTGCAAACCCGACTCAAGCAGTTGGTGAGGTCCTTAACTCACTTATTTAGTCCTACCAGCAACATCTCTAGCAAATTTATTCACTAGCGCTATTAGCTAATTTCTACAGGTCATCCCCCACTTCATCCCCCAGGGTCCTGGGTGAAGCAGAGGGAGAATTTGGGGAACTCAATATAGACCTTCTTTGGCCTAATGTGCCATAACTGCCAAATGTACTCTGATGAGACCCACTAAGGTCTGTGTGTGGGGGGGGAGGGGTCTCTATGTGACCAAGTCCTCCAACAGTCCCCAACTTGAAATGAAGAAAAACCTACTCTGCTGTCTGCATTGATCTTAACCTGCCATTTCTGTCCCCTTTTAAGAATTCTCCTATTGGCGAGAGGGGCAGACTATTTCTCAAATGTCCATGCATGCTTCCTCTCTTTCTTCTTGCAGTCCACTAGGGTTCTACTTCTTTGCCACCCCTAACACTTCTGCTATATGATTTCTACTGATTTCTCCAAGTGGCATTTGCATGTCAGCTTACTCCAGGTATATGGTGGAATGATTTCTGAGTATTATGACATGCAATAGAGAAAAATTAAAAACCTAGTTTAAAATACATTAAAACATAATAGACATTTACTAGGTATCAGACACTATTCTAAGAGGTTTTCAAATATGAGCCCATTTAATCCTATGAGAACCTGATCGGGGTACTGTCACCAACCCATTTTACAGATGATGAAGGTGAGGCATAGAACACAGAGTTTAGGTTCAAACTCAGACAGGATTGCTCTAGAAATCATATTCTTAATCATTATGCTAAGCTGTCTTTCACATTGGTTTTTGTTTTCAAAATGTTACTCCTTACTTCATCTTGTAACTAAAATGACATTTAACTGTTTGTCACTTTTTTTCAGATTCAGTAAATCCAAGACAACACATGAAGACTTCTCTGTAGCATAGGACAAAAATCCATACATCTAAACCTTATTCCCATGGTTAATGATAATCTGAAAACATAAAACCCAAGAAATGAGATGGAAGGAGCTTCATGAAAACTGCAGTCTCTGAAATTCTAACCAACTTTGAAGCTTTGTAGGAAAATGTGGTTTATTTCCTTCTTTCTGGATTCTCCTCCCAGCCCTCCAATCTGGCCCTTGCATGTGTGTGTGAACTTGTATATGCACTTCTGTGCACACATGCACTCTCATTGATAGTGAAAGCCCATTGGGATCCTATAAATCTATTCCAGGATCCCCCAGGTTATCAGTTATCCCCACAGGGCATACTGGAATGTGAGGCTCAATTATGAGATGTTGTTTCAAACAATAAAGTATCATCCTTTGTAAATCATTATTTCATATTTTAGAAATGACTGTGAGTTATAGCTCTATAGTGCCATCATTCTTACACACTTGCATTCTCCCTCTTAAAGAAGAGAGATGGAGAGGTGAAAATTACACAAATCCTGCAGCCCATTTATGCCACAGCTCAGAGGAAGCAACTTCTACTGCTGTATGATTAATTGTGTCAAGGATTAAATTATTTCTCTGCTAAAATACTACTATGCCCAATCTCCTTACCAAGAATGTGAGTTTGGTGAGATGGCCCAATCAGTTTCTTTAAGAAATTTTAGTCTAATGTAAGCATGTATTCCTTAGACATAATAGCTGATGGACAACTGACAACTGATGCCATTAACCTTTTCCAAAGTTGATTTTTCATGGAAGTATGTAGGCCCATGACTAATGATTTTGTGATAAAGTAAATTCAGGAAACTGTATATTATTTTTCTTCCATCAAGTGTCACAGTATGCATCATCTCTTTGAAGCCTCTGAAGAAGCACTATAAAAAAGAAACCTGATTAATTTTATATAACCTGGTGTTCCCCAAACTAATATTTGATTGGGAAAACCCTCGCATGAATATTTATCATGCCACAGAACTAGTGTTCCATTGACTGTTGAGAAATCTTGCTATTAATTTCTGAAAGAGACTCTCTTCTTGTGAATTTCTTCATGAGAAATCTCTTAAAATTAAAAATAAGTTACCTTCTTATGGTCTAGACCTGCAAACACAATTTGTACTTGCTTTTTGGGTTGTTAAGCTGGTAATGACCCAAACCACGGAAGAAAATTAGGAAATTGCACATGCAGGGATTTCTTATGTGACCAACATGCAGAGAAGAAACAGAAGCTTCTTCCTACCCTTCCAGCAACTCAAAAATCCTGCTGATCAAGAATTCACCTCCAATTCCATGAGACAATACCTAAGAGCCTAAATAAAGATCCTAGCTCATAACATTTACCATTTATTCTGGACCCCTTTTCTCTAAGGTAATTTATTATCGCTGTTGCTAATGAAGACATAACAAAGGATGAAAGGGCCTGCCTGCCACTTCTCACCACAGAGCTGTGTGGTGTCACATGAAATGAAACGCTTCTAAACTGACAGCTGGAGAAAACCTTGTCAGCGCAGTGACAATGTCAAGGGTGGTGCGACACCTCTGTTTCTGTTTCCTTCGTGCCTAAGAACTCCTTTGCCAACATGGGCCAAAATAATGAATGAAAACAGGCTTCTGCCAGCACAAGGGATTAACTCAACTGTTGAGAAAACTGCAGGAATGTCTGGCATAGGATTGCCATTTTGAATTTTTTTGCCCCCAAGGATTCTGCATCAAGTATTATTCTAAGCAGAATTTAAATAGAGTTACTTTTCTTCACCTAGGCCGTGGACAGCATTGGGAGGTTAATTGTTGATCCAATTTATACTGTCATTTGATACTGTAAGTGCTATACAGGACTCGGTTACTCATGGAAAATATCTCCCGCCAGATCAAACACTCCCAGAGCCAAAATCGCAGGATTCTGATTTTATGCACTCTGTTTTGCCTCCATTCATTTTGCCTGTTAGATTGTCATGAACTTCCTGAGCAGGGAGGTCATCCACCATGCACCCTGACCTCTTGCTATGAGTTAATATTTACTCCAGAGAGTTTCCTTCAAGGAGTTTCTTCATGAAGATTTTCCAAAGAGGGATTTTGGTAGTAACGGGTATCCTTTCCCTCCTTATCCTATTCATTCACACCTTAGGAAAAAAAAAACCTAATGCTAATTCGGTATAGAGGAACACTTATATCAAGTGGTATTTGGGGAAGTTGCCACTTTTGGTTTTAGTTTGTGAAAAAGGGTGTGTGCATGCATGAGTGTTCAATTAGTCCTCTCATCTGACAAACATTCTTCTTTGTGAAGTGTTTTGTAGGAGGTTTCTATTTTGAGGTTAGCTCAGATTAACAATTTATACAGTGCTGGATAAGTGTCTTTAAAGCTACTATGTACTGGATTAAGGTTTCCCAAGCTGTGCTTCCTAGAACATTGTTAGCCATGAATGTTCAGGGTGAAAGGGCACATTTTCAAATAAGATTGAGGAACACTTTTTCAGCTCACTCTTTCAAGAGACATAAAATATTTTAACAGTGAAAATACCCACAATAAAGTATCCTGTTTAACTTAACAGACAGTATATTGCTAATTTATTTCATTATGGAATTCAAAGTTCTTGTAAGAGTCTATAAACTAGGTAAGACAAAAATTTGCCAACAATCAAAATGTTTGGAAAAAAGCACCTAATTAAGGTAGCAAGGTGATCACCCTCCTTCTAATTGCTTTTCCTCTGTTTTCTTCTCTCTACCAAAACCAGCAGGATCTTTCTAATACGTCAGTCTAATAATTTCATCCTCCATTAATTAGGATGTAGGTTCATTGCTGTAATAGGGATGCCAAATAAGAATGGCACAAACAAGACAGAAATGGACTTTTCCCTCACAAAGGAGTCTAGGCATTAGCTCCAGGATTTGAATGCTGGCTTCACAAAGACTGCTTGACCATCTGTAGGATTTTTGCCTATCCACATGGCCCATGATGTCCTACCACTGCTTTATACCCCTGCTAATAGGAAGGAGGAGAGGAGAAAGAACAGAGGGAGTACATTCCCTTTTAAGACCGTCAACTGAAATTGCATTTATAACTTCTGCTCGGATCCCGCTGATCAAAACTTTATTGTTGTTCACACCTAGCTGCAAGTGAGGCTGGGAGATGTAGTTTTTTTTCTTATTTTGGGTGGGAATTGCCACAGTACAAATTTTCTATGTTATAGATAAAGGAAAGCATGGTTAATGAATGGGGAGCAGCTAACAGTCTCAGCCACAGTGGTATCACTTCATTCAATTTTTACTTACAATGATTTTGTAAGGTGGGGATTTTTATCCCAAAATTACACATGAGAAATGAAGGCTTAGAAGGCCAAAATAATCTGCATGTTGCCATCATGCCAACAAGTATGAAGGGTCTGGAATTTCATCTGCTTCCCACTTAACAAGGTAGGCAGCCTAGTTGCATGGATGCTTGCAGGAAGCACAATACTCCTGAGTCAGAGACAAAACACTTTATTACTCATGGCACAGTATTTATTACTCTTATTGTTTCCTCTTACCCTCCAAATCTGATGAAGCAGTGTATTATCTAGGGTTATCTAGAGAAACAGAATCAGTAGGAGATATCTACAAATACAAAATTTATAAAAGTGTCTCACACAACTGTGGGATTGTAAGACTCCAAGATCTGTATGGCAGGCCATGAGCTAGAAGCTCCAGTGAAGGTCGTCAATGAACTCTCAGGAGAGGCTGGCTGGCTGAAACAGGAAGAGTGACTCTCTCTTCTGAATCCTCCTTAAAAGCCTGCAGGTGATTAGATTAAGCATCGCTCATTGCAGAAGACACTCCTCTTAGGTGATTACAAATGCAATCAGCTGTGGATACAGCCAACATGGTCATGATTTAAGTCCATGAAATGTCCTCGCAGCAACAGACAGGCCAGCACTTGCCCAACCAGGCAACTGGGCACAACCACCTGGCCAAGTTGACACATGAGCCTGACCATCACAAGCAGTATAGAGTGACCTAGTGTATGGTTAGGGTTCTCTAGAGAAAAAGAATCACAGGAAATATTCATAAACATAAATTTATAAAAGTGTCTCATGTGACTGTAGGAATATAGAGTCCAAAATTCGTAGGGCAGGCTGTCAAGCTGACAACTCCTATGTTGAGGGTCTGGACGAACTCCACAGGAGAGGCTCACCAGCCAAAGCAGGAAGAGAGAAACTGTCTCTTCTAAATCCTCCTTAAAAGCCTTCCATTGATTAGGTTAAATGTTACTCATTGCAGAAGACACTCCCCTTGGCTGATTACAAATGGAATCAGCTGTGGATGCAGCCAACATGGTCATGATTTAATTCTATGAAATGTCCTCATAGCAACAAACAGGCCAGAACTTGCCCAACCAGAAAAACGGGTACCACCACCTGGCCACATTGACACATGAACCTGACCATGACACCTAGGTAGAAGCTGTGTGCACAATAGATTTGCATTATAGCTGAGGAACCTTGAGTTTAGGAAACTTCAATCTTTTAAAGGGGCTTCAAGAAAACCTGCCCAAATGGCCTTGAAGGGACCCTCTGCCCTAGAGGGAGACACCATCTCTGAATTCCAAGATGTTCACTATATAAATGTCTTTGAAAAGATAGTCCACAACAAAAGACAATCAGTCTCTGCTCACAAGACATGCTCACAAACATGAGGGACTCAAGAGAATTGTCACCCAACATACAATAGCAGCCTTGCTATTTCCACTACATTAAAGGCACATCTTGAATAAATCTCCCATTGTACCCTGATCACAGCAGTTTTGAGTTTTTATTGTAATTGTTTATATAGCTGACTTCCCCTGCTAGAATGTCAATTCATGGAAGGCAGGTGCCATAGCTTTATAGCTCAAGCACCTAACTCATTGTTTCAAATATAGAATGTATTCAATAATTATTTTCAGTGAAGCTTTCTGATCATTGTATATTCAAATGAAGTTTATTTAAAGTATAGAAAGCCCAGCAACATTATATATTATTAAATCCACTTATGGTTCCTTTTGCATGGATCTCAAGTGGATGGCTAATTTTCACAATTCAACTATCAAAAGAGGGGGATGCAAGGGTAGTTCAGTGATAAAATTCTCACCTGCCATGCGGGAGACCCATGTTTGAGTCCTGGCCCTTGTACTTCCCCAAAATGAACAAACAAGCAAGCAAACAAAAACAAAACACAACAAAAATTCAATAAATGATCCAGCAATAATGGGATACTCACATGGAAAAAGAATGCAACGTGACACCGCCATACAGCATACAAGAAAAAAAAATATATATATGTATATATCAAAAGCGACTCCCCTGACCACTTCATCTAAAATATTACTCTTTGTAAGTTTTCACAGCACTATCAATGTCGCCATATTATTCTTTTCATTTATTGTCTGTCTCCCTTGGTTAGAATATAAATTATGGCTGCAGGGACTCATTTGTCTCATTCATTAGTATATCCCTACAACATACCAGGTTATATAGGCCTACAATAGGAGTATCATAAATATTATTTGAATGAGTGAGTGAATGAATGCCTTCATAGATTTACTATGTATATACGTATATGCACGAAACAAAAATGATCTACAGCATCTTAGATGTCTGCAAGGAATATTATTACTCTCAATGACTAAAATAATTTCTTGTCATTGTTGAGCTGAATGGGGGCATCACTTTAAAAAACTTTTTTTATTAGAGAAATTATAGGCTTACAGAAAAATCATGCACAAAATATAGAGTTCTCATATACCACCCTATTTTTAACAGCTTGATGAGTGTGGTGCATTTGTTGCAACTGTTGAAAGACAATTCTATAATCATACTATTAACAAAGTAAACAAATTTGTGGTTTATTTTAGGGTTCCCTGTTTGTGTTGTTCAGTCCTATGAATTTTTTTTTAATTCTATTCTAATAACATATATACAACCTAAAATTTCGCCTTTTAACCACATTCAAATATATATATATATATATATATATATATATCAGTGCTATTGATTACATTTACAATGTTGTGCTACAATCACCACCATCAATTACCAAAACCTTTCCATCATCCCAAATAGAAGCTCTGTACAATTTAAGCATTAACTTCCCATTCCATACATCCAACCTGGTCCCTGTAACCTATATTCCTGTTTCTAATACCATAAATTTGCTTATTCTAATGATTTGGTGTTAGTGATATCATACAATATTTGTCTAGCATATTTTGTTTCTGGCTTATTTCACTTAACATGATGTCTTCAAGGTTCATCCAGGTTGTCTCGTGTATCAGAGCTTCATTCCTTTTTACGGTTGAATATTATCCCATTGCATGCATATACCATATTTTGCTTAGCTGTTTTTCGGCTGATGGACACTTGAGTTGCTGCCATCTTTTGGCAATTGTGAATCATGCTGCTATCAAAACTGGTGTGCAGTGGCATCACTATTGCTGGAGCAATGCACCTCCCATCTTCATTTTGTGTGTCCCAATGCTAGCTTGGGCTGAACCCCACACAATGCCCTCTCCCCAGCTTGCAGGCTAAGCCATCCTCTGCTCATGGACGAATTCAGAGCCTTCCTCCCCAGAGCCCTAGGGTAGTCATCCTTCTTACTGGCCACTCTCCATTCTAGTCAGGTCTCCTCAGGACGGCCCTCCTCATCAATTTTGTGGTGCCCACAACCCCAAAGCCATCGCACCCCTTCATGTGGCTTACTCCTTGTTCATGTCTCACTCCCACCCAGGCAGTAGGTAGTATTGAAGACTCTCTCACTCGCCTTAGCCCTTCTTTTGCCTCTGTGATCACACAGAGCAACTTTACTCAAAAAATCTTTCCTGGAAATCCTCCCCTATGAGAAACTGTGGTCCCAGAAACAATTTAGATGGGTCAACTTGATTTGTAAGGCTGTATCAACACTCACTTTATCTATTACTCACCCACTTCCAAAAATGATGAAAAGCAGAAAAATGTCAATATTGAACAGCAAAAAAGAGTTAAATCCCTTTGGAGGAAAGATCATTATAAATTATTTAAATGCTGACAAAAACTGTATCAATGGTGAACATGAAGAAGAGATATTAGGGGATAAACCAGAGGGGAATTACTGGCATACTTAATTGTTTAAGCCACTGTTGATTCTAAAGAAATTTGGATAGTAAGGCTTTGTATAGAAAATCAGATTTTTAAAACATAGTAGCAATGGACGGGCCATGGTGGCTCAGCAGGCAGAGTTCTCGTCCGCCATGCCAGAGACCTGGGTTCATTTCCCGGTGCCTGCCTGTGTAAAAAAAAAACAAACATAATAGTAATAATAAGCATCAAGCATTTTCCACTTTCATAGATGAAATTATTGCAGAGAAGGCAAATAATTTATCCAAAGTCACAAGATGAGCAAATGATAGAATTCGGATGCAAATGCAAGCTTTCTGTCTTCCATATCTGTGGCATTTTTCCTGCTGCTGAGATGATCGCAGTGTTGATAAGGTGGACACTGGAAGAGTTTGGAACAGGGGTAGGAAACAATGCTGAAGCTAGAGAAGAGAGAGAGGCATGAGAAAGAGCATGGGCCCCAAGAGACAGAGTATTTTTGTGTATGTTAATAATCAAACACAACAATGATTTAAGATTGAACATACCCCCAAATGTTTCAATTATCAATAATTTTCCCAATTCAAAAAATTTCTAATAGAAAAATTCATATCTGTTTTATTTTAAAACTGGATCCATTATAAGAATCATCCCAAGTATCAGTAAGATGCGGTGATGGTTTGGAGGGTTTATGGACCCCAGAAAAGATCACGTTCTAAAACTAATTCATTGTGGGTGTAGACCTTTTGTGAGTGGGGCCTTTTGATTAAGTTATTTCAACTGAGATATGCCCCAGGTAGGTCTTAATCCTCTTCTAAAGTCCTTTGTAAGAGGATGAAAGACAGAGAGAAGTACAAAGAAGCTGAGAAAGGAAGCCACAGAAACAGAGAGGAAGCCACCGAAGCCAGAAGCTAGAAGCAACGAAACTCATGAGAGAAGGGAGAGATGCAGATGGCATGAACCTTGCCATGGGGTGGAGGAGTCCAGGTATCATCTGATGATGCCTTGATTTGAACATTTTCATTGCCTCAGAACTGTAAGCTTGTGCACTAATAAGTTTCTATTATTAAAAGACAGTCCATTTCTCTTATATTGCATTTTGGCAGCTTTAGTGAGCTAAGACATGTGATTCAGAGAATGAGTGTCAGAAAAAAATCTCCTGTAAAACACTCTTGCAACTCTGAAACAACTATCTCCCTGAAAGTTAGTAGGAATTAGAATTAAAAGGAAGCATTTTTAAAAAGTGTTTCTTTTTTTAAAACTTGAGACAAGCCTTAAATTAAATGACTTTTTTCACAATATTCAATGGGCACATTTATTTTGAGCTCATATTTACCTATGTAATGAATGCAGTGTTATTTTTTATGACATCCGGAAAAGCAGCTCTCAGGAGTTACCTTTAATACAGCACTTTAATTCAAATTTATTTGCCATCATTCTCTTCATTTCTTCTACAGTTTTACCCTGAAGATTTTTTAAACACACACACACACACACGCACAGATACTTGTAAACCTTCCAGAGAACAAATGAGCGAAATATATATACTCCCATCATATCTTCTCTCTGAGAAAAAGAGCAACTTTTAGTTTTTCAGATAGGAATGAATTAAGTACAGGAAAGAAAATCAGGCCTCATTTGTCATGCCATGTAAAATATATGATCAAGGCATAGGCAAATGATAGTGTCCATTTTCTATATTCACTCTCAGAGGGCTCTTTAAGAATCTTGGAGGGGTTGTGATAGGTGGGAGTGGGGAAGCATTTGGAGATATGTTTTCCATTCTGGTATTTTAAACTATAAGAAAACACATGAGGGTGGCTGCCGTGGCTCAGCAGGCAGAGCTCTGACCTGCCGTGCTGGAGGTCTGGAGTTCGATCCCTGGTGCCTCCTGCCCATATGCAAATTAAAAAAAAAAAAAGAAAACACATGATTCGACTCTCAATGTCAAGATGTATGATGTCAGTTTAAATAGAGCCTTAAAAATAAAGGCCCCTTTACTTCCATTCCAAGTGGTATGTTGAAATTTGCATCCTCTTTCCCATTTACTGAAAGCCTGGTTTGTTGCCATCTATTCTAGTATTGCATTTTAAAAACCAGGGAAGGCATAGACTATGTGGTGAGGTGAACATTGTGTTTAAGTGAGGAGTCACCCTTGAAATAATGTTGGAATCTATCTGATAGGCAAGAAAAATGGTGACGGTCGCACTGCGTATATGAGAATTAGCCTTCATTATTCTTATCTGCCAAACCAAGAAATGAATCCAAATCCAAACTGACCCTGCAGATAGGACCATGTGTATATTCATTAAGAAAAAGATTTGCAAGCTTCTTTTGTAATTGTCAGAAAGTATCTTAGCAGAAGAGTTGCCTCAGGAGACAAAAATGGTCTAATGGAATAATTGAAATTATAATTAAATATACAATCAAGTCATCCCAGGCCTACTTAGCTCTGTAACTCCCTCCAGAATTCTTTTATCATATGGGGGAGGGGGAATGAAGAAATCATTTTTCAGGATTTTCCAGTGTAAGGAAATCCTCCAAACCATTTCAGAGTCTGAGAAAAGGGCAAGAAGAAATAAACACCTGGGCAGATGAGACCAATATCTTATCCCTCCCCAGTTAGTGCTATTTCACTAGTGGCCAAGGGAATTGCCCTTTGTACTCATCTTCAATTTCCCCATCTCCAAAATTACTGAGACAGTAACGACATGCATCAGGTATTTAGTATCACTACATCAAATGGGGGAGAAGAGAGAATTCCAGAACAGCTGAAAAAAATGATTATAGGAAATGCATTGTGCTGGGTCTCAACAGTAGAAGAGTTTCTGTGCAGAGCTGGAAGCTAAAATTGGAAAAGCCTCCATGTAAACCGAGTATGGGACAAAGGAGAGGAGGTGAGCCCTCAAGAAGACTCTTCTCTTTCTTCTCTGCTTATCTGCAGACAGCAGAAAGCCCAACAGGGTAATGAAAGTAAATGGCAGTCCAGTGATGAAAGGGGTTTCTTTTCTTGGGCCGCCTGACCTGCTCTCCCAGTTTAGAAAATGACTGAAGATTTCTAGCTTCGCATCATTTCTCACTGTTTAAAAACCAAGAGGAGGGTGGGCCATGGTGGCTCAACAGGCAGAGTTCTCATCTGCCATGCCAGAGACCCAGGTTAGATTCCCAGAGCCTGCCCATGCTAAAAACAACAACAACAACAAAAACATCAACAATACGAGGGGGTGCAAGGGTAGCTCAGTGGTAGAAGTCTCACCTGCCATGCGGGAGACCTGGGTTTGATTCCCGGCCCATGCTCTCCCCCTGCCACCCCCCCTCCAAATCAACAAATGGTGCTACAATAATGGGAAAGTCACATGGAAAAAGAGTGAAATGTGACCCTCACCATATAACACACACAGACACAAAAAAGCAATAGGCATCACAATGAGACACCAATTCACCCCCACTAGGATAACTATAATAAAAAAGACAATAGCAAGTGTTGGCAAGGATCTGAAGAAATTGGGCCCCTCATATATTGCTGGTGGAAATGTAAAATGATGCCGCCACTTTGGAAACTCAAAAATTAAACATAGAGTTACCATATGACTCAACAACTGCACTTCTACATATATACCCAAGAAAAATAAAACATACATCCACACAACAACTTGTGTACAAATGTGTTTAGCAATATTTTACATGATTGTCAAAAGGCGGACATGTGGATAAACCAAATTGGTATATTCATACCAGGGACTATTATTCAACCATAAAAATGAAGTATTATAATCATGGACAAAACTTGAAAATATTATGCTAAGTGAAAGAAGTCAGATACTAAAAGGCTACATATAGCATGATTGCCTCTATGTGAAATGTCCAGAATAGGTAAATTCATAGAGGCAGAAAATGTTCTGAAATTAGATAATGGTTATGATTGCACAACTTTGTGAATATACCAAAGAAACACTGAATTGTGCATTTTAAGAGGGTGAATTCTCTGGGACACGATTTGGACCTTAAAGTTGAATGGAAAATATCAATAATTGATTTAACAAATTACACTATATGAAATGGAAGGCAAATAGGGGTCTAGGTTTTACCAGTGCTTTAGTGAGCTCGCATGAGTCATGTAATTGCTTTCTGTTTCTTCATTTTCCTAGTCTAGAAGAAGAAAGGAACAACACCTGCCACCCACATTTGTGATAAGACCTGAATATATTTTTGAAAACTGTTTTCCAGAGAAAGGTGATATGTAAATACAAGGTATTATTATTATGAAACAGGCCACACTGAACACCAGGTAGCTTTAAATAGAGTCACAGTGCAGCAGTTGAATTTAAAACATATGTGCAGTTAATCATTTCTTGTAACATGGCAGTGACCCATGTGAGGCATATTTGTTCCAAATGGGTGGTCCAGAGGGGAAGGCCTGGGACACACACACACACGCACACAACTTTGAGATTCAAGCTCCAGGCTTTTACTCCAGTTTATTACAATTACCTGAAAAATGAATTCTGATTCTAAAATAGACAGATATTCTTGGCAAGAATTCTCAATTCTGACGACCCTTTTTTAAATAATGTAGAACATGCTGCCTTCATCTTACTGAAAAGGAAAATGGTACTTAGGAGGTGATGTTCAAATCAATTTTGGACCTCAATCAAAAGGATGTAAATCCTTCCTTATGATTTCTTTTAAGATAGTAGACAGGGAGAATAAGATTCCGAAATGTGGAAAGGGTGCCCTACATATTCTTGATAGTACACATTGTAAGTTTAATCATCCATGGACTATCCTGGGAAGTGCTGTGCATTAAGTCCTGAGTTCCAAATAGCCATCACAAATTTTGACTGCCTACCCTTAATTCATTGTAAAATAAATGCATCTGTAACAAAATAATTTTTCTGCTCCTTCATTCACAATTTACACACAGAGTCCAGAATTCACGAAGCATAAATCTCAAAGCAGGAAGGAGAACCACAGTCTACTCTCCCTGTGCCTCTTCTTTGCCCCACCCTTGCCCTGGGAGATGCATGTGGAAGAAAGCACGGGTACCGCCATTGTGTGGAGAAACATCCCTGCTTCCTGAACCCTCTGATTTCTCCTCAGAGCCACCAGCTACAGAGAGGTAAAGCATGTTGTATTGAAGGGCCATGGATCCAGTGACTTATCTCTCCACTCCAGCCCTTCTTTCCCTATAAAGCATCTAAAGAAGTCAAAATTAAATACAAGCTAAGACTAATGTGGGAAATCTAAACAAACATAATGAACTTGAGGATTTGTGTCCCTAGGGAAATTTTCTCTTCCTTTTCCCATATTCCCCTCTTATCCCATAGAAAGCAGAATTTCCACGCATACTTCTAACCTCTCAGAAGTTTGATAAAAGAAACATCTACCCTTCTCTATCCCTCATTACTTGCTCTTCCTTATGGAACTGGAACTGATTAATAATTTGATTGGTGATTTTCTTTAAATTAAGAGGCGGGACTGCCACTTTGGATAACTGTGTTCAGTGATAGCAAACTCACCTGTGTTTTCAGTTCTCATGTGATAAGTAGACCAAGCACTGGTCTTGCCACTTGGAAATGTGATACTACAAAGAGAGCAAAAGTTGAGGGAAGGGAGAAGGGGTTGTAAAAAAGGCAGGGAGAAGCTGTTCTTGACTATGAGACCTTAATGTGGTTTGTAACAGATTAGGTTCAGCTGTATTAAAAAATAAAAAAAGAAATTACGGTGACTTTAAAAAAGACAGCAATTTATTTTTTCCCCATTGGTTTGGTTTGCTAAAGCTGCTGGAATGCAATATACCCGAAATAGAATGGGTTTTAAAAAGGGACTTTATTAACCTACAATTTCATAGTTATAAGGCTATAATATCCAGGGAAAGATACCCTTTACTCAAGAAAGACTGATGTCTGTCACATGGGAAGGCATGTGGCTGGCATCTGCTGGTCCTTCTTCCCGGTTCCATTGCTTCCAGTGTCTGACACCAGCGATTTCCTTTCTAAGTGTCTGTGGACCTTCACTTAGTTCCTCTGGGACACAACTCCGAGTTCTGGCTTGCTTAGCATCTCATGGTAAGGCGCATGGCAACATCTGTTGGGCTTTGCATCTCCAAATGTCTGTGTCTAGGTGTCTGCTCTCTCTGTTGGCACTCCAAGCATTTTCAAAAGTCTGCATCTTTGTCATCTCTGAAACAGCTCCAAAATGTTTCCCTTTTTAAAGCATTCTAGTAAACTAATCAAGACCCACCTTGAATGTGCATGGGATCAGATCTCCATCTAATTAAAATGTCACAGGCACAATTGAGTGTGCCACATCTCCATGAAAACAATCCAGTCAAAAGGTTTCCATGCTACAATATTGAATCAGGATTAAAAGAAACACGGTTACCCCACAAGATTGGATCAGTAAAAAGACATGGCTTTTCTGGGGTATATAACAACTTCAAACCATCATATCCACAAAAATAACTTTGGAGATAGGTAAGCCAGAATTGGTCATGTGCTTCACAATCATCAGGAACCAAGGATCTTTCTATTTCCAACTCCATATACTTAGCCTGCAGTTTCTATTTTCAAGGTGTCCTTGGAGTTGCAAGATAGCTGCTGCAGCTCCAGCCATAGCACTGAAACATTGTCCCAGACAACAGAAAAGAAGGCAGCAGTAGAGCAAAGGACATGCCTCCCAGCTGAATCAGTTTTCCTGGAAACCTCACCCAACAACTTCTTATATCTCATTGTCCTCCTCTAGCTGCAAGGGAGGTTGCCATAGATAGTCTATTATCTGGTTATATTGCTGACCTGAATAAAATCACAGGGATCACAGTGTATTAGTAAGGAAGAAGTGGTGAATGGTTGTAGCAACTAGCAACCTCTGACCCAGGGACCAATCAGATCAGCCACGTCTTCTCCTAGGGGAAAGAGTGAGTAAAAGATGAAAAGAGAAGTTAAGAGCCACTCCTCAGCATGAGAGCAAAAGAATTGGCAAAATTTTCTTCCTCCATGAGCTAAAGGTAAATAGAAAATTGAAGACTTTCTCTGAATAAAATAAGACCACACACACACAAACACACATGTACAAATACTGATCCATTTTCAAGGGCAAATACAATGGACAGGGTTAGAGGAGAAAACATTTCCCTCTACAGCTAAATCTTCCAGTCAAATATTGTTCTACAGTATGTACACATATGTGCATGTATGCATGTATGTGTGTCTATGTAATGGGGTGGTGTCTTATTTTATGCAGAGAACATCCTCAATTTTCTACTTAGTTTCACATGCATCAATACAATTTAACCTTACTGAGCTCCCAGGATAAAAAGTAATAATCCAAGTCAGGACACAGTTTGTTTCTATTCCCAAAGAACAGATGGGGTTCAGTACTTCCTCTGGGTTGTATCATTAAGTTAACTTTCAGCCTTCATACACGTGGGCTGAGCAGCCCATGGTAATGCCCGATATTACAGTGGAGGCCGTGCTGTAGGGAACAATGGGATAAAGACGGACAAGATAGGACAGGCTCTCCAGAACACTGCCCAGCAAAATTCCCACCACCTCTGCCAACTCCTGAACTGCCTGTGTAGAGGGAGTTCTACTGTTTTTGCAATCAGCTGGATTATCTTGCCTGGATGGTTTATTGAAAGGAGAATGTTTAGGAGCCGGCTGAATCGGCTTCTCAGGCTTCTGAAATTGCAGCTTTCATAAAAATCAAGTTGAAAAATAGCATTAAACCTTGGACCGTTGGTTATTCATTTCAGGAAAATGATGGATCAGTTTATAAATAAGAACAAACAACGTTCTTTGGGTGGGAAGTGAGGCAGAGAACTTGTCATGGCACCCTTCGTGAGAAGGTGTTGAAACATTCTTTTAACCTCTGTCCCAGAATCGAGAGTAGATGGCTTTGCAACTCCATTAATATAGACACACTAAACAGTCATTATTGGAGCCAGACACACTAAGTTATCACTACATGAAAAAACATGTACACATGAACATGTAGACACACACACACCCTTATATATGTACAAAAGCTGACCCATTTTTAAATGGGCAAATGCAAGATCAAAAAAAGTTTGATTATAGATACATAAATAGATGATATAGCTTTTTGGTTTTTTTTTTTCTGGTACAAGCCCTTAAATCTATCTAACAATGATTTCATAAAAATAAAACTCAGTTGCTGAATTTTTATTTTTCATTATATATTTTTATTGTTTATTATTCCCATTGATTTTCAATAACTGTTAACCTGGGTACCATTAGAGTATCAGCTTTGAACTCAAGGTTTTCATTATTAAAGGCATAATTATGAAAGCTCTGCTCTTACATGTACTTCATGGTTCTCAGAGACTGCAAGTGTCACTATAATTAAAAGCAAACAAAATAGTGCAAAATTTTCAATGCCACCCATCGCTGATAACAAAATACTGTAGACAAATCCATTTGCAAAATGTTTCTTCCTTAACAATGTTCTACAATTAGGAGCTATCTTTTCACATGCTCAGCAAAGGGAAAAATTCCATCTGTCTTTTTGAGTCTGTCAGTGACAACCACAAGCCTCCTGTGATGTCTCAAATGACCCTGTAGATTAAGGATTAGAAATTCTGTTACATTAGTTTCCGAGGTTATCTCAGGTTTGAACTAGGCTGACCCATCTCAGGTCCTGGTTCTCTTAATTTTTCTAGAGGTCATCAAGAATCAGTGCTCTCAAGTTTCATTCTGGTTACAGCCAAGATCGTCCTCAGGCATCAATTAGCCAGCCAAAGGAAAGGATCGAGTGTGTTAGAAGTTTTCTTGCATTTGGCTGAATCCCAGTTGCCCAATTACAAAAGGAGTGGTTTGTGCAAATGCAATCCAATGCATTGTACCAGCAAATTGAGTACTTTTAGAAGTCCCACCCCTGAAATTCACGCTCAAGGGACCTCAGTAACACCAGCTAAAAGGCATGGTGAAGGTAAGACACAAGTAACTCATTTATATTTGTCCGTATTTGCTTTCTGATACAGGAGTGCCAGGAAGAGGCCCGAGGGCAGGATGGGGGCACCTGAGAGTGTGTCAGAAAGCTATTGCTTCCCCAGAAATTGAGTTGTCAGCAGCCAGTTCAGAGCAGCCAAGTGAGAAAATCACCATCATCTTTTCTTTTTAATATAAATGACTTAAATAAATAGCTTGCAGGATTTTTTTTTAATTGACCTTTCTGGGGCTGAGATAAGCTGGATTTGTTCAAATGGGCAAGAAGCAGGGGTTCAGCATGCTTATTACTGATTTCATTACCTATTAGGTGAACCTGATCGAGTTTCCTAACCTCTCCTAAGCTTAAGTTTTCTTATCTCTAAAATGGTACTCATGAGGGTACTGCAATTTTTTTTTTTTTAATGATCTCTATGCGGATCTAGAACAAAGAGTAGATTGCCTAATAAATATGATTGTTCCTTTCAGGAAGGAACAGTCATGAGTAAATCAGAAGATAATATTAGTAATTACAACATGCCCTCTAAGCCAACTTTTACCTCTGATTGTCAAATAGCTTACAAAATGTTTCTTAAGCCAGAATCACAAGGAGACCTTGTTAATAAGACATTGCCTCCCTATCCCAGGAGGTTCCAATTCAATAACATTGGGGGAATAATCCGTGTTTTAACACCCTTAGATGATTTCAAAGTATGCCAAAGTTAGAAACCCACTATGTGAGGGCTCTGTCAATGCAATAACAGAAAATGTCACTTCAATTTATTCTAATAACTTTGTTTTGAGTGAAAAACATATCTGATAAATTAATAAAATTTTTAAAACCTAGTTTTTTTTTTTTAAATGCCATGTAAGCATTGTCTAAATCCCTCTGTGCTTCAATTTAGTTAAGCCATGAAGCAGAAATTGTAAAGCATCCTGATTTAGGAAATATTCTAGTTAAATATCACACCTACCTGTGAAACCTCCTGACCATATCTTCCCTTACAGGACTGATCCAGTCTTCCTCTGGGTTCCTGGCTGTTAGCAAATTGTACCTAGAATCCTTGCCTTCCTGGGTCCATTGACTGTTGGGCTTCTTGTGGGCAAATGCCAGCTATGCTCAGATCTCCTCCTTTCTTCAACATAGTATCAGGTGCATAGTAAGCATTAAATGAAGACGGGCTGAATTTCCTCACATTATACATTTCTTAAAGTAATTTATATTTATTTTAGAAAACTAAGCTCATATAGAAAATTTAGAAGCAAAGACAGGTAACACTTTGAAGTATTTGTTTGAATTTTCAAGCACATTAAGTTCTTTAAGAAAAGTTGTTTCTCAATCGCAAGTTTTTTGTCTCAGGAAGGAGAAGTGCAGTCATTTGCTTTAAAAATTTACCATTGATTTAAATGTTGATTTAGCATCTCTTGCAAACACACTCTCTCCTCTGCAGTATGACTGATTTTAAATGGATTGGCAATGGAGGAATAAAAAGCAACTCCTTTTATAAACACTTGGAGACACTAGCCAATAAAAAGCCTCTTTCCACATGTTAATGATCTCTTGATTACTCTTTCTAAATGCACAATATTTTAAAACACAAAACATACACAGTTTACCTCCTGCTGAAGTGACAGGAGAGAAACCTGCAGTGAAGTGCTTAGGGGAGCTGGTAATTGCATGCTGGCTGGTAAATTATCCACTGGTGGAAGGAGTCAAAGAGGCAGCAAGAGCAGCGAGTGCTAAGAAGTGGCTCTGTAAAGTGTAGCTGTCCTCAGGCAGTTTGCAGTCTATGGGGAAGACAGATACCTAAACAAGGACCTGGTACAGCAAAAAATGCCATGTGGAAGAATGAACATCTATGTTATGGGAACGAAGAGAAAGGAGGGCCTGCTGGGGGGTGCTGGAAAGGTTTGACCAGAGGAGGGGGTCATTTGATCTGAATCTTGAAGGATGTATAGGAGCTTCCCCAAAGTTATTCCTAAAGGCAGGTATTATGTTTATTGAGCCTTCTTTTCAGTTACTTCAAGTCAGCACCTTTAAAAACAGGCTCTAAAATTTATATATATTTTAACTCATATATATATATATATATGTGTGAACTCAGGGGAATTAGACTAGGTCCCAGCAGGTGCTGCCTGTCCAGCCACTGCATTCAGACCATATAAAATCCAGTTGTGCTAATGAAAAGGAAGGCAGCAGGATTTCCAATTTAATAGGAGAGAAAAAAAGAAAGGACATCAAAAATATAAAGGATTTATTCATTTTCCCCCAATACAGACTACACCCCTTCATGTGCTCTTGTTAGTTCATGAACTTTCCGATTCATATTCCAAGGATTCATCCTGATGTTTTGAAAAAGCTGTTACAGACAACACGTGATCTTAATTTTTATTTCTGCCTCAGCTCAATGCCAGTCATAAATTGGGTATTTAATTAGATTACTTAGCGACCCCTAGTGGCAGAGATTAGAACAAAGGCTATTTTAACAAAGGCTATGTTCCAAGTTCTCCTTTTAACCCCTCTCATCCTAATGATACGAAAGCAAGACCATGTGAGCAGTTCAGCCTGAAAAACAGTTTGTTAGAGAGAGGAAAGGAAAGTGAGAAGGCCAAGAGGGTGGGAGAAAGGGAAGGAGACAGGTGATTGAGGGTGGGTGGGAAATGCAGAGGGGCTGAGATCAGAGATGAGAGAAATAGGAAGGACCGTAAATCCACCTCTTGAGACAGGAAATGTAATGAGGACCTGTGGCAGGCTAAAGGAGTAAGGCTCGTCATTTCCATTCAGATAGGAAAAGGTAGGATAAATATGTTCAAGGGGATTTTGAGGTCCAAGATATATGAAAATTTCTGTGTATTTTTAAACAAAGAGACTTAGTTTTGATTTTCACAAATTATAAGATACCTTTCCCATTTCTCGATTTCTGTCCCCCTCCCCTTCTCTGCTCACCTGAACACATACCCTTGTTTTTCCCACTAAGGGAATATACTGAGATGGGAACATCAATCTATCAGAAGGGATGTGAGGTAGTGTTGCTCTGAAAATAAGGTGGGGCTTTGCTACCCCAGCATGTACTGTATGAAAGCCAGTCAATTAACTGAAGTAATACAACAACAAAAACAAAAAAATAAGTATATTACTTAATGAATTAATTTAAAAACAAAACTATAACAAAAATACTAAGAGATAGTATGAGTGCATGTGACAACTTTAAATGATTTAGGGCACTGACCTTAGGCAAATTCTAAGGAATCTAATGGAAATCACACTTGAAACCACTACCATAAATCTTGGAGAAAACAAAGGGAATGATGCTAAAGGAATAGAGCCAATTAAAAAAAAAACCCAATTTTGAAGAACTGCAAGTCAAAGGAACTTGGTCTCAACCCCTAACGTGATTAAAGGGGGGCTATTAGGCAGTGATTTTTCCTTGCTTTCCATGACCCAGCTTTCTTTGATAACAATGGGGTTCACCACCTATAAGTTGAGTCCCTTACAGCTCTGGGCCCATAAGAACATGCCTGAATTTTTTATAAGGAGCTACTTGCCCTTTGGAGGTGAAATTCAGAGATTGTGCTACACAGAGCTGCTCTGATTCTGATTCTGAATACCTACCGGGCTTCCTGGTTCCCAGGCTCCAGACATGATGCTGACTAGTCAGCCTCCACCCATCTGTTCCTTTGCACACGCTCTTTCTTCTGCCTGAGTTTTTCCTGTAATTAACTGCTATTTACTTTCAAGATGCCAATAGACTATCACCTCCTTTGAGAACCCTTTCCTAAGCATTCTCCCATCCCATTATTCATTCTATCTATTGTACCCTGTATTCGTTAGGGTTCTCTAGAGAAACAGAATCAGCAGGAGATATCTGTAAATATAAAATTTATAAAAGTGTCTCACGTAACTGTGGGGATGTGGAGTCCAAGGTCCGTAGGGCAGGCCGCAAGCTGGCAGCTCTGATGAAGGCCCGCAGCGAACTCTCAGGAGAGGCTGGCTGGCTGAAGCAGGAAGAGTGAGTGGCTCTTCTGAGAATTCCTTAAAAACCTTCTGGTGATTAGATTAAGCATCTCTCATTGCATAAGACAGTCCCCTTAGCAAATGCAATCAGCTGTGGATGCCACCAACACGGTCATGATTTAAGTCCATGAAATGTCCTCTAGCAACAGACAGTCCAGTGCTTGTCCGACCAGACAACCAAGCACCACCACCTGGCCAAATTGACACATGAACCTGACTGTGACAGCCCACCCCTTGTCAGCTTGAGAGCTATACATGTCACCTTAAATCATACTTAATCTCTAAATAGAATACGATAACAGACATGTTTTTCTTTGCCTAACAATAATCAACTGTCACACGTACAACTAGAAATGCATTAAATCTCTCCAGAATAAGGTACAAGTCCTTGGGTAATATCCATGCTTAAATTTGATATCTTATGACTTAAATACCATAACATGAACAAAACAGTTTATGTCATATGATAAAGGGGATAAAATGAATAGGAAAAAAGATATTTGACCTATGCATAAATACATAGATATTAATTACAAAGCAAGGAAAAAATAATCATACCATTATAGTCCTCATTTCTGCAACTGATCACGTGGTCACAGTCCACATTTGTCACTGCCTTCTTCCACTACCCAGTACATGTATTTTTTTCCCTCAGCAAGCATTTCAGGTGGCCATGGTTCTTTGCCTGGTGGGGTGACCCAAACCTTCATTCCTGAAGTTTCAGAGCCATTGGTAGTCCAGTCTGGATTGGGTTGTTGCAGTTTTCCATTGATTTTAATCACAGGGCATGGTAGCACTAAGAGACACCCTAGGGGATCTCCTATATTCCAGAAAAACTCTTCTTTACCTCCACTGTGCAGTTGCAGTCCTATTTATCCCTGATAGTCAGCATCTCCCCAGCCAGTAAAGTAATCCCCTTCTTGGCTTGTGGACCCAGGGGCATGAGTAACCCAAAGTGACAAGGTGGCAGTCTTAGATTCCAGTTCAATGGAATCATTGTTGTTTCACACTCCCCCTTCTGGAGATAAAACCTATAGACCAGCAGAACTCAAGGTCGCAGGAACAAAAAGCAAAAATTTTCCTAATGGATCACTAGTGGTAATAGTGAGTGGTGTCATTCCCATTTCCATTCCTTGGTTCCTGGACCCATGGATCCTGGCTATGGGAAAAACAGCACCATACAGTGGATGCTGATTCAGAGCATACACAGCCTCCTGCAGAACATCATTCCAGCCCTGCAAGATATTGCCACCTAGTTGGCACCATAACTGAGTTCTCAAAAGGCCATTCCACCATTCTATCAATCCAGCTGCCTCTGGATGATGGGTACATGGTAAGACCAGAGAATTCCATGAGCATGTGTCCATTCCCACACTTCATTTGCTGTGAAGTGGGTTCCTTGATCAGAAGCAATGCTGTGTGGTATACGATGATGATGGATAAGGCATTCTGTAAGTCCACGGATGGTAGTTTTGGCGGAAGTATTGCATGCAGGAAAAGCAAACCAATATCCAGATCATGTGTCTATTCCAGTTAGAACAAATTGCTGCCCCTTTCATGATGGAAGTGGCCCAATGTAATCAATCTGCCACCAGGTAGCTGGCTGATCACCTTGGGGAAAGGTGCCATATCAGGGACTGAGTGTGGTTCTCTACTGCTGGCAGATTGGGCACTCAGCAGTGGCTGTAGCCAGGTCAGCCTTGGTGAGTGAAAATCCATATTGTTGAGCTCATGCATAACCTCCATCCCTACCACCATGACCACTTTGTTCATGAGCCCATTGAGTAATGATAGGACTTGATGAGGAAAGAGGCTGATTGGTATCCACAAGATGGATCATCTTATCCACTTGATTATTAAAACCTTCCTCTGCTGAAGTCACCCTCTGGTGCACATTCACATGGAACACAAAGATCTTTATGTTTCTAGCCCACTCAGAAAGCTCTATCCATATACCTCTTCTGTAGACCACTTTGTCACCAATTTTCCAATCATGCTCTTTCCAAGTCTCTGGCCATCCAGCCAAACCATTAGCAATAGCCCGTGAGTCAGTATTCAAATGCCCCTCTGGCCAGTTCTCCTTCCAAGCAAAATGAACAACCAGGTGCCCTGCTGGATGTTCTGCCCACTGGGAGAATTTCCCCTCACCACTGTCCTTCAGGGACATCCCAGAAAGTGGTTGTAGTGCTGCAGCTGTCCACTTTTGGGTGGTACCTGCATATCGTGCCAAACCATTTGTAAACCAGGCCTGAGTTTTCTCTTCCTCAGTCAATTCACTATAAGGAACTCTCCAAGAGGTCATAGCTCTGGTCTGGGAAGGAGAAGGTAATATGGCAGGAGTGGAGACCATGGGCATTTGGGCCACTTCCTCATGTAGCTTACTTGTGCCTTCAGGACCTGCTCTGCTTGTATCTCATATATACCATATCCATTTTGCAATGGAGTGCTGCTGCACACACACAACTTTATAGCTTGGTGGGTCAAACAACACCCAGCTCATGAGAGGTAACTCAGGTCTCTTGGTAACTTGGTGGCCCATGGTCAAGCATTCAATCTCTACTAAGGCCCAGTAGCAGGCCAAAACCTATTTCTCAAAAGGAGAGCAGTTATTTGCAATAGATGGTAAGGCTTTGCTCCAAAATCTTAAGGGTCTGAATTATGATTCTCCTAAATGGGCCCGACAAAGGCTCCAGACAGCATCTCTATTTGCCACTGACACTTCCAGCACCATTGGATCTGCTGGATCATATGGTCCAAGTGGCAGAGCAGCTTGTACAGTAGCCTGGACCTGTCTCAGAGCCTCCTCTTCTTCAGGTCCCCACTCAAAATTAGCTGCTTTTATGGTCACTCAATAAATCAGTCAGAGTAGCACACCCAAATGAGGTATATGTTGCCACCAAAATCCAAAGAGACCAACTAGGTGTTGTGTCTCTTTTTTGTCATAGGAGAGGCCAGATGCAGTAACTTATCCTTTGTCTTAGAAGGGATATCTCGACATGCCCCACACCACTGGACACCTAGAAATTTTACTGAAGTGGAAGGCCCCTGTATTTTTGTTGGATTTATCTCCAATCCTCTGACACACAAATGCCTTACCAAGAAGTCTAGCATAGTTGCTACTTTTTGCTCACTAGGTCCAATCAACATGATATTATCAATATAATGGGCCAGTGTGATATCTTGTGGGAGGGAGAAACAATCAAGGTCCCTGTGGACAAGATTATGACACAGGCCTGGAGAGTTGATATACCCCTGAGGTAGGACAGTGGAAGCATATCACTGACCTTGCCAGCTGAAAGCAGACTGTTCCGGTTGTCCTTACTAACAGTTATTGAGAAAGAAGTGTTTGCCAGGTTAATAGCTGCATACCAGGTACCAGGGGATGTATTGATTTGCTCAAGCAATGATACCACATCCAGAATAGCAGCTGCAATTGGAGTCAACACCTGGTTGAATTTATGATAATCCACTGTCATTCTCCAAGACCCATGTATTTTCTGCACAGACCAAAAAGGAGAGTTGAATTGGGATGTGGTGGGAATCACCACCCCTGCATCCTTCAAGTCCTTAAGAATGGCACTAATCTCTGCAATCCCTCCAGGAATCCAGTATTGCTTCTAAGTTACTATTTTGCTAAGTAGGGGCAGTTCTAGTGGCTTCCACTTAGCCTTTCCTACCATAATAGCCCTCATTCTACAAGTCAGAGAGCCAATGTGGGGATTCTGTCAGTTGCTCAGTATGTCTGTTTTAATTGTGCATTCTGGAACTGGGGAAATAACTATAGAATGGGCCCAGGGGCCCACTGGACCCACTTTGAGAGGGACCTGAGCTAGAACTCCATCAATCTTCTGACCTCCATAAGCCCCTACTCTGACTGGTGGACCAGAGTGACGTTTTGGGACCCCTGGAATTAATGTCACTTCTGAACCAGTGTCTAATAATCCTCCAAATATCTGATCATTTCCTTTTCCCAAATGCAGTTACTCTGGTAAAAGGCCATAGGTCTCTTTGGGGAAGGCTTGAAGGAAGATTAACAGTATAAATTTGTGGCAGTGTAGCAGGGTCCTCCTCTAAAGGGAACTGGACTCCCCCTCATTCAGGGAGCTCTGGGTCTGTAAACTGTCTCAAATTTGGATATTGATTAAGGGGCCGTGACTCTGTTTTTGTAATTCAAATTAGACTTCTGTTCACTTGACTTAGAACTCTTTTGTTTATATAGCTCAAACAAGAATTTAGTAGACTACCCATCTATCTACTAGCCAATGCCACAAGTCTCTGTGAATCAGATTATTTTGACTCATGCTTTGAGTCTGTTGTTCATTATGATAGCCACATCCACCTTGTCTTTGATGATTAAGTGCTGCCATCTGGCTTCTGCCATCTTGGGACCGATCATCCCCATTGTGTTTAAGGATTCTAGCTCAGTGACAGCAGTTCCCACGGTAACATCTGGCCTACAGAGAAGGGCAACTACAGAGCTCTTCAGAGATGATGGAGCTAGTCTCACAAATTTATTTCTCACAGTTGTGGTAAAAGGTGCATCTTTGAGACGGTCCTGGAGTGTACAAGCAGGCTTTCCATGATAAATCCACTCTAATATTCTAATCTCTTTAAGCTGTTGGATCCCCTATCTACATTATACCAGGGCAGTTCTGATATTTCAACCTCAGGTAATGTTGGTCACCTTTTTATCCATGTTCCAGCCAACCATTCAAACAAACTGTTAATGCCTTTTCTAACCCCTTGAGCTAAAACACTGAATGCAGAATCTCTGCTTAGTGGGCCCATATCAATAAAGTCACCCTGATCCAGCTTTATATTCCTCCCGCCATTATCCCACACCCTTAAAATCCATTGCCACACATATCCCCCGATTTCTGTGTATATAAATTGGAAAACTCATATAGTTGTTTTGAAGTATAGTGTACCTCCTGTACTTCATGGGTGACATTTTGTACCTCACCTCTTGGGACCTGTTGGGATTTTAGCCTAGTTTCAGTTCTGGAAGAAATGAGGGGTGGTGGCATGCTGGAGGTGGGGTGGCTTTGTCCTCAGGGCAGAGTATTACAGGGTTATCTAGGAAAGACACAACATGATCTAGAGTTTCTACCTCTCCACAGATATCATTATCAATTCATATGACACCATCCCATTTTTCAGGGTCCCATTCCTTTCTAATCAATGTCCTTATTTTAAGGGCAGACATCATGCAAGGTTGAGATTTCAGTTTACATTGTAAAGTTGCTACCCTAACAATGAGTCTCTGAGTCTGATTTTCAGAGCTCTGAAGTCTGAAGCTACAGAAAATAAGATTTTCCTTCAGGGCACTCATAGAAACTTCTACATCTGTCATATACGGTGTGTAAATTTCTCATCTGAAGCCTTTAGCTCAGATCCCTTTCCTTCATCCCCTTCCCTCATCAATATATACAGTATATCTAACAACAATCAGCCAATATCTCTGTACCTCCTAATTCCAAAAAACTCTATAAAGGTGTCAAAAACATTGTCCCCCAGAGGTTGGATTTGTATAAGTGAAGCATTAGCAGAATCCAATGGTGATATTTTGACTGTCTCTTTTGCCAGCTCACCCCATGGACTGGTAGTGTCATTCTGATTATGGGAAACAGAGTCTTTAGTGCCTTTAAGTCCAGTCAGAGTAGAAAACCAATTGTAAAAATCCATTTTTAAGATTCTGTTTCTTAAGAACCACCACACTCTTGGTACCAAGCTGTATTAGTTATGGTTCTCTAGAGAAACAGAATCAGCAGGAGATATCTGTAAATGTAAAATTTATAAAAGTGTCTCACATAACCATGGGAAGGTAAAATCCAAGGTCTGTAGAGTAGGCACAAGCTAGCAGCTCCAATGAAGGTCCTCAACGAACTCTCAGGAGAGGCTGGCTGGCTGAAGCAGGAAGCGTGATTATCACTTCTGAGTCCTCCTTAAAATCCTTCCAGTGCCTTGAGGGATGGGAGAAAAAATATGGAATTATTAAACTTTCCCATCAGGGAATCCCCTGATACTGTGTCAAACTTTAAGGAGACCCATGTCGACAGGCCATGCCATTGATCTAGAGACTTACTGTTGTGAAGCTTATGTAGGTAATGGAGAAGCTTAGCCTACCTATAGGTATGCCTAAGAGTTACTTCTGGAGCACTTCTTTTGTTGCTCAAATGTGGCCTCATTCTCTCTAAGCCGTACTCTGCAAGTGAAACCATTGC